>MJUU01037831.1:206680-242097 GCA_002080025.1 Modiolus philippinarum
TTTTTTTTTTTTTTTGTCGAATTGTATTTTCACAAGTTTATTCTTACATTGCTTAACATAAAAAGAAAAGAATTTGTCAGATTATATGCTAATATATGCAAAACCTAATTTGTTTCTGAGAAATATTATTAATTACTGATTTGAATACAACAACATGAAGAATCCATTAATTTTTCAATATCTGCCTTATTTAAGGGATGAATTGTAAACATTTCTTGAATTTTAATGTACAATGTATACATTAGAATGTAATACTGTACTATTGTTTTGATATTTTGAAAGCTCTTGGATAAATGTTTTGTTTGTTCAATAAAAGAGTTAATATGTTTTGCTGCTTCAACATCTATTCACAGCCAATGTAGCAGTTTTATTGTTTTAGATCTGGAATACATTTACAAACAATTACTATTTGGTCAGTTAGTGCAGCTTTAACTGACAGTTTGGTCAGTTTGACTCTTTTAGCTCATCTGGCTAAAGCCATCACTTTTCATCCATTGTCTGTCAGTCTGACATCAACTTTTTCTCCTCTGAAACTACTTGGCCAATTTGAGCCATACTTTGCCACAATGGTCCTTTGATATCTCCCCTACGAAAATGTTGTTTTGTGGGTTCACAGCTCAACCAAGATGGCCACCAGTGGAATAGTTTTAACATTGGACCCTATAGGAAAAGACATTTTGAGATCTTCTCAGAAACTACTTAGCCAATTAGTTTAAACATATTTTTATTTAAATTCATGACACATATACAAGCATACATCATACATTATAAGCATAACAGTAAATTAGGATTCAGAAACAAGCTGGAATCAGCTTATATAAATCTGTCTCCTTAAAGACGACTTTGATAAATAATTATAAATGTAATAGGCATGAAAGTGATGTTGACATATACTAGCTATAACATTAGAAGGAAAAAGATAATAAAGAAAAAAACGCGACACTATATGGATGAAATGAGTCAAAAATTAAGTAAAAACAATTTAGTCAATTTCAAGTGATAAACCTCTTGCTTTTTATAATGAATTTTTGAATTTTAAGGAAAATCTCCTAATTTTGGTCTAAATTTAGTGTATCTGAACCAAATAAAGAAGTTTCGAGTTTATATTTCGTGTACAGTTTATTGTAAAAAGCAATTTGTTACGTATGTTAAGATAATTTGGGCAATTAAGTAAGAAATGGACAGTCGTTTCAATTTGTCCACAAGTACAATTTGGAGATTCTACAAGGTTGCGACTGAAAAGGTGTTCGTTTAGAGAACTACTTCCAAGTCTCAACCTTGTGTGCAGAATCTGACCAATTCTTGAACCAACGTATTAATATTCTGGACATTTACAAGATTGCTAATTAATCTTGTTTTTAAATATATCAACTGAAGGGGAGTTATGGATCTCCTCCTTCAACTTATTCCATAGTTTTATGGTAGAAGGTAGAAAGTATTCTGCATAAAAGCTTGTATTTGTACGGATTTCTGAAATATTTCTCGATTGTCGTGTGTAATGTGCATGTAAATTTTCAACGAGAGACGGTACACAGTTTTGTAAGTAGCCAGGAGTTAAATGATTTACCATTTTATAAAAAAGCAGCAATCTGTGTTTCTCTCTTCTACCTTTCAACGATTCCCATCCCATTTCCTCATATAGTTTTTGAATTGTGGTTAATTTAGTACCTCCCGTAACGATTTGCATTGCTTCTATTTGTACATTTTCAATTTTATTTCCAGACCAAGATTGTTATTGTCCCAAACGACGTCCCCGTATTCTAAAATTGGTCTTATGTACGAGACATAAATTTTTTCCAATGTAAATCTATCAAGGATAAACCGGAATTTACGTAATATATTTAGCCTTTTATATGCTTTCTTTACTATATATTCGATATGGTCGTGCCACAAACCATTATTTTAGAAGTACATCCCCAAGTGTTTGTGACTAGTTACTTCTTGTATTCTACAATTATTCATATATAAGAGGGCATGAACAGGTTTGTGAAGTTTTCGAGAAACTAGTAAGGATTCAGTTTTTGGGGGTAGAAAGTAACCAGGCATTTTTTTGACATAAGTCTTCGTTGAGCAATCTGGCAGTGTTGTCAGGATCGTCAACTATGAGATAAAGAATAGTGTCATCAGCAAATAATTTTATACACGCATTAATATCTAAAACAATGTCATGAATAAATAAAATAAATAGTAAGGGTCCAAGAATAGACCCTTGTGGAACCCCTGCGTTAACAGGTTTCCAATCTGAAAAGGTATTATTTAACAATACGCGTTGACATCTCCCCAGTAGGTAGCTTTCCAACCATCGAAGCAAGTTTCCAGAAATACCGTACTGGTGTAATTTGAAAAGTAGACCTCTATGCCATACCCTATCAAAAGCTTTGCTAATGTCACAGAATACAACCCGAATTTCCTTCCCGTTGTCAAGAGCCCTACCGAAATCGTTGGAAATATCAATTAGTTGGTTTATAGCAGAATCCCCTTTTGTAAAACCAGATTGATGTTTAGTAATAATATCGTTCTGAAGTAAGTAGTTATGAATATACTTGTAGACACACCTCTCCATACATTTGGATATAATGCATAGGAGAGAAATAGGTCTATAATTTTGAACCTCACTTGGACTATTACTTTTGGTGTGACATTTGCTCTCTTCCATGACGACGGCAACGACGACTTTGATAATGACAGATTAAACAATTTACATAGGGGTATTTTAGCTGTTCTGCACCCTCTTTCAGAAGGCGAGGACTGATCAGGTCTTGTCCCAACGCTTTACTTGTATTTAATATAGTTAAAACATAATCACACTTGACCACAATAATATTTAAGTGGTCCCCTGCAAAAAAATAGTTTTTCAGCTCAGTGCTATATCCAAGATGTCTGCCAATTGGAGCATAGTTTTAAAATTGGACTCTTTGTGAAGAGACATTCAGAGATATTCTGGTCTGAAACTGCTGAGCCAAATGGAACCAGACTTAGCCACAATAGTCTAAAGGTGATCCTTACAAAAAGTTGTTTTTCAGGTCAGAACTATATCAAAGATGGCTGCCAGATGGGAACTTAATAAATTGGACTCTATGGGAAAAGACATTCAAAGATCCCTCTGAACCTGCTGAGCCAAATGGAACCAAACTTGGCCACAATGGTCTTTAGGTGGTCCGCTGCTAAAAAGTTGTTTTTCAGGTCAGAGCTATCTCCAAGATGACCACCAGTGGGGAACATAGTTTTAACATTGGACTCTAAGGGAAAAGACATTCAAAGATCTCCTCTGAAACTGCAGAGCCAAAATGGAAACAAACTTAGTAACAATAATTTTTAGTCCCCTGCAAAAAAGTTGTTTTCAGGTCAGAGCCATATCCAAGTTGGCGGCCAGTTTGGAACACAGTATTAATATTGGACCCTATCGGAAAAGAAACAAGAGAAGGGACAGTCAGAAACGACAGCTAATCCCCTCGCCCGTTTATTGAATGTTTATCTAGTAATATAAGCACTCAAGGAAGTTGTACTATTCAAGATCTGGCTTGTTACTTAAATCTGAGCCAGTCATGCAAGAAATGTTGTGACCTTATTTCAATCAGGAGCCTCATACCTAAAGCATATATGCATCTACTGATGAAAGATTAATCTTCTGCAAGTTTTAATATCTAAAATCCAGACTGTAACACAAACTTTATCCTAAGTCACTCATGCATGAAATGTAGGTAAAAGTGACCAAATTTTTATACCCCGCCACACGTAGTGGCGTGGTATTATGTGATACCCTCAGTCGTGTGTCCCTCTGTCTGTCTGTCCGTCTGTCCTTTCCCCAAAGGTTTCCGACTGATAACTTTTGAACGAAATAACATACAGTCTTCAAACTTGGTACGTAGCTTGCTCACCACAAAACTCAGGTCGAGTTTGAATATGGGTTCAGAGGTCCAAGGGGTTCTGGAGTTATGCCCCTTGATACTTGGAAATTTTGTGAAACGTGGCAGGGTATCATGTAATCCACCATTACCATTTTTATTTGGAGCTAATTGTAACTTTACAAGATGCATCTACATACAAAATATTATTCTTCTACGAGTTGTAGTATCTAAAATCCAAGCTGTAACACAAACTTTAACCTAAGTCACTCATGCATGAAATGTAGGTCAAAGTGACTCAATTTTCATCTGGAGCTTCCTAACTTTACAAGACACCTCTACATACAAAATATTATTCCTCTACAAGTTGTAGTATCCTAGATCTGGACTCTTACAAAAACTTTTAACATAAGTCACTCATGCATGAAATGTAGGTCAAAGTGACCTAATTTTTATCTGGAGCTTCGTTACTTTCCAAGACGCATCTACATGCAAAATATTATTCCTCTACGAGTTGTAGTATCCCAGATCTGGACTCTTACAAAAACTTTAACCTAAGTCACTCATGTTTGAAATGTAGGTCAAAGTGATATCTGGAGCTTCGTAACTTTACAAGACGCATCTACATGCAAAATATTATTCCTCTACAAGTTGTAGTATCCCAGATCTGGACTCTTACAAAGCCTTTAACATAAGTCACTCATGCATGAAATGTAGGTCAAAGTGACCTAATTTTTATCTGGAGCTTCGGAACTTTACAAGACGCATCTACATACAAAATATTATTCTTCTACGACTTGTAGTATCCCAGATCTGGACTCTTACAAAAACTTTAACCTATGTCACTCATGCATGAAATGTAAGTCAAAGTGACCTAATTTTTAGCTGGAGCTTCGTTACTTTCCAAGACACATCTACATACAAAATATTATTCCTCTATGAGTTGTAGTATCCCAGATCTGGACTCATACAAAAACTTTAACCTAAGTCACTCATGTTTGAAATGTAGGTCAAATGACCTAATTTTTATCTGGAGCTTTGTAACTTTACAAGACGCATCTACATACAAAATATTATTCCTCTTCAAGTAGTAGTATCCCAGATCTGGACTCTTACAAAAACTTTAACCTAAGTCACTCATGCATGAAATGTAGGTCAAAGTGACCTAATTTTTATCTGGAGCTTCGTAACTTTACAAGACGCATATACATACAAAATATTATTCCACTACAAGTTATAGTATCCCAGATCTGGACTCTTACAAAAACTTTAACCTGAGTCACTCATGCATGAAATGTAGGTCAAATCCACCTATTCTATATATCAACCTCAAGTTCTCAAGATGCATCCATGGACAAAACATTGTCCATCTACAACTTGTTATTCAAAAAATATATGGTCTTAAGTTCGAACGGATGAACGGACGAACGGGTCAAACGCTATATTCCCTCCCCAACTTCGTTGGGCGAGGGGATAATTACTAGATCTTCTCTGAAACTGCTGATCAAAATGGAACCAAACTTAGTCACAATAGTCTTAAGGAGCTCACTTCCAAAAAAATTGTTTTTCAGGTCAATGTTATATCCAATTGGAACCAAACTTGGTCACAATGTTCGATGGGTGGTCCCCTACAAAAATGTTGTTTTTAATACCGAAGGAACAAGGGAAGTGATGATTGCAAAAATCCAAGTCCAAAGACATGGCAAAAATGCCAATAGAGAAAAACAAGGACGTGAGACAGCCACAAGGCACGAAAGTAAAAAGACGACATTAAGAAACTAAGGCACTCATAGTGTGACGTCCCTGAAAACCGGGAGTGACATCATTTTCTCTGGAAGGGTAAGCATGTCCTGCTCTGCTAAGCGGCACCGGTCATGCTATCAGTGAGTCCATCCAGGGTAGAGTCAAAACGGTTATGTCAAATCCGTAAAGATGTAAAATCTAGCTGAAAATGTCCGTTTTCATTAGGGACACAGACACGTTATATCTGTCGATGATGTCATGATGACGGCCATAGAATTTCTGAAGGGACGAAAGCAACAAAGGCTGAAAAATCCCTGACTTAGCAGAGTGAGAGTGGGTAGATCTTGCCATGCTAATTATTTTTGCCTAGTCAGATTTTGGATACTGGTAACAGTTTTTGACTTATTTGCAAAAAACAGTAATGTTCTATTTTTTGCAACAGCGGCAATGTTGTTTGATTTTGTAAGTAATCTAACACAATACCCTGGTGATGCTTCACGCCAAGTTTGGTTACAATTAGCTCAGCATTTTTAAGAGGAAAATATTTTTGAAATTGTTGACGGACGACAGACGCAGAGTGTTTGGAAAACTTACATGGCCTTTTTGGCCAGATGGGCTAAAAACATGGATGCAAGTGGAGAACATAGGTCTACATAAGACCAAATCGGAATGCACATCATTTTTGGTCATCACATATGCATGGCACAGAAGCATTTTGCCAGGTGAGTGATACAGGCTTAGTCTCTGAGCCTCTAGTTCCTGTTTTCCAAAACTATGATCTAACACTAGAAACCAAATTTTAATTGACTAGTATCAGTGGGAACTATACGATATTAAGAATGAAGCTACAAAATGGTTTGATGTTGTAAAACATAGAAATCAATTTGTCCAGCAAATATCTAATTCTAGTTAACACATAAATATGAATCCACACTTATTTCAATTAAACTTCAGGATCAAAATTGCAGGTCCTTCCAACAATGCCAGTTTTGATATGCTCTAGTTCATATTGTGACTTTCAATCCTGTAAAATTTGAACCGAATCCAAGCAGCTGTTTCTGAGGAGTTGAGTCCACCAGATCTACCATAGGATGACAATGTACAATGTTGAACCATTCAAAGGGCTATAACTCCTTCAAAAATGGATGTGCAATATGATCAATCCTTATTACAAATTTTAAAGTGACAGTGTCTTGTGGTGATTGCCTCCAAGGGTGTATTTCTTTCGAAAGTTCTGGACATTCGGAACACGTTTTGGTCAATGAAGTATACCAGAACAGTATGTGAGAACAGCCAGAAAACTGTTCCGCCTGCACCATCTTTTTTTGTTAGTACAGACAGAATCCAAGATAGGGTCGTTTGTTGACATCCTTTGAGATTTCCGTTTAGTTTTGCCAACCTGAACTTGTTTGACATCCATGAATGTTAAGTAAAGTTTGGAATGAAAAGAAGAATTAAATTGTCACATTTTAAAACTCAAGTGAACATCGGCAACATTCTTAAATAGTCAAAAACATTTTTTCTGACGTTTTTTTTTTCATCGGGCAATAAAAGATTTTTGGTAGCTCCATTATACATGATGAAAATAAAAGAAAATTACTCACAACTTTTTTTCTTAACTTTTAAAAGGGTTTCTTTCTTTAAATTTCTGAAATTTGATGCCAAGTCTGGATTATTTCAGGTGGAGTAAAAGGAGCTATTTTTCAAATAATCAAGCTATTTTAGAATTTTACATTTTAATGGGATGGAATAATTACAAAGAATCTAATATTATTTATTTTCACAGAATGTAATTAAGTAATTTCTATGATTTCAGATCAGTTATACAAAATGGGAATTCAAAAAATAAAAAAAAATAACGGCAATTCATATCAAACACAAATGGAGACAGCATGACTAAGACAAAAAAAAAAAAACAAGAGAGGACCCTAATAGATGTCTCGCCCATCCCTGCTTGGTCCTTAAACTGATGAGAAAAATCAACTCACCTTATCAGAAAAACAAAACATGCTCACTATAGACCACGGAATTTAGGTCCCAGACAGAAGTCATATGGTCATCTGTTATGTACTACCTAGTAATACCAACCTCAATATATATGATATAATCGACCTACAACTTATAGATACTGAGAATCTTAACAAGTTCAATAGACTGTAATATGATATGAAAACTTTACCATGTTTACTTAGTAGTAAGTCTTCCAGGGAAGACATGTGTCGCCTGCGAAATAAGCAAAAAACATGTTTAGTCTCATACAAGGTATAGGACCCCTTACTGATACTCCACGCCGAGGTGCAGAAGGCAATAATATATGGTTCCAGAGAAAAATGTGATGAACTTTTGAGACACAAAATAATCTAAGTTCTGTCAAATAGGAAGTAGGCATGTGCGAGATCCCAAACTTTCTTACACAGTACAGTTCCTGAAACGGGATACTCCATGTTGAATTGCAGAAGGCTGGGATATGTGGTTCCTGAGAATAATGTGATATATTTTTAAGATGCAAAAAGTATTCAAGTCACGTCAAACAGGAAGTTGGCATGTGAAAGATCCTAAACACTTTTACACTGAATAGGTCCCCATACAGATACTCCATGTTGAATTGCTGACGGTTGGGATATGTGGTTCCTGAGAAAAATGTGACAGAAAATATTTGTGACGCTGACAGCAAAAAAATATTCTTAATTCCGTCAAACAGGAAGTTGGAATGGGATTGTTCCCAAACTCTTCTACATGGTATAGGTCCCCAAACTTATGCTCGATGATGAATTGCAGAAGGCTGAGATATGTAGTTCCTGACAAAATGTGACACAAATTTTCAAGATGCGAAAATATTCCAAGTTCCATCAAACAGGATGTAGGCATGCTCTGTTACACAGTATAGGCCACCATACTGATACTCCATGCAAATTGCAGAAGGCTTGGATATGTGGATCCTGAGAAAAATGTGACACAAATTTTCAAGACGCAAAAAATATTCTAATTCCATCAAACAGGAAGTGGACATGCGAGAGATCAAAAACTTTATTACACGGTATAGATTACCATACTGATACTCCATGCCAAAATGCAGAAGGCTGTGATATCTGGTTCTTGAGAAAAATG
Organism: Modiolus philippinarum; assembly: GCA_002080025.1. Taxonomy (NCBI): domain Eukaryota; kingdom Metazoa; phylum Mollusca; class Bivalvia; order Mytilida; family Modiolidae; genus Modiolus; species Modiolus philippinarum. The sequence goes on from MJUU01037831.1 coordinate 215,377, forward strand.
TGACATAAATATTTTGTAACACCGACGCCAGACGACCACGACGTACGACGAATGACAGACGCAAGACGACAGATAGTGATCTCTATATGTCGCCACTGTGTGAACGCAGGCGACACAACTAGACTATGAAACTGAGGTCAGAATCAAAATCCAATTGACAGACAGTCATGTACTACTCATTTACAATCTAAATGCAAAATATCACTGCCCTACCACCAACAGTAATTGGTAAACTGGTCTAATCAGGAAACTTTAACCATGTTCCCTAGACCATGAAATTGAGGTCAAGGTAAAAAGCCATATGGCAGACTGACATGTACTTATCAAGACCAAGCTATATACAAAAAATCATTGACATATCATCGTACTTACTGAGAAACTGACTTAAGAAAAAAGCTTGGGCACTGGACCTTGAAATTGAGGTTAAGTTAAAAAGCCATGTGGCAAACTGACATGTACTAACTAAGACCAAGCTACAAACCAAATATCATTGATTTATCACTTGTAGTTATTGAGCAACATACTTAAGCAAAAAAAAAAATGGAAGAATGTGTCCATGGGACACGGATTCCCCCGCCTCCTTGCAATCGAAACCATTAAATTATTATAAAAAAGGATCTTTCTCCTGTGATAAATAGGCACTGGAACTGGTTTGGTTTTGATATAATGTGTAGTTCCAACAAATAATCTGAGAAACAGTATTAAATGTAATACTAATCTATTTTTAGCAACTGTGACCTTGACCTTGGGGGTATCAACGCTAAAATCTATGGGTTTATGTCAATTGTGATAAGTAAGCAAGTGACCAAGTTTGGTTTTGATCAGATGCAGAATACTCAAGTAATCGTTCAGAAACCAAAATTTTATTGAAATTTTAGTCTAGTTTTAGCAACTGTGACCTTGACCTTGGTGGTACCATCCCGGAAATCAATAGGCTTTTGTATTGGGTGATAAGCAAGCACGTGACCATGTTTGGTTTTGATCTGATGTAGTATACTCAAGTTATTATCCGGAAACCAATTTTATTGAAAATTTAGTCTATTTTTAGCAACTGTGGCCTTGACCTTGGGGGTACCAACCCGGAAATCGATAGGGTTCTGTTTTGGTGATAAGTAAGCATGTGACCAAGTTTGGTTTTGATCCGATGTAGTATACTCAAGTTATCATCTGGAAACCAAAATTTTATTGAAATTTTAGTCTATTTTTAGCAACCGTGACCTTGACCTTGGGGGTACCAACCCGGAAATGGATAGGTTTTCATCTTGGGTGATAAGCAAGCATGTGACCAGGTTCGGTTTTGATCGTATGTAGTAAACTCAAGTTATCATCTGGAAACCAAACTTTTATTGAAATTTTAGTCTATTTTTAGAAACTGTGACCTTGACCTTGGGGGTACCAACCCGGAAATCGATAGGTTTCTGTCTTCAGTGATAAGTAAGCATGTGACCAAGTTTGGTTTTGATCCGATGTAGCATACTCAAGTTATCATCTGGAAACCAAAATTTTATTGAAACTTTAATCTATTTTTAGCAACTGTGACCTTGACCTTGGGGGTACCAACCTGGAAATCGATAGGGTTCTGTCTTGGGTAATAAGTAAGCATTTGACCAAGTTTGGTTTTGATCCTATGTTGTATACTAAAGTTATCATCCAGAAACCAAAATTTTATTAAAATTTTAGTCTATTTTTAGCAACTGTGACCTTGACCTTGGGGGTACCAACCTGGAAATCAATAGGGTTCTGTCTTGGGTGATAAGTAAGCATGTGACCAAGTTTGGTTTTGATCCAGGATACTCAAGTTATCATCTGGAAACCAAAAAGATGGACGTACAGACGGACGCACGGATCAGGGTAAACCTTAATGCCTTCGACCACCTAGCGGCGGGGGCACAAAAACTTAACTTGTGCACTGGACTGTGAAATTGAGGTCATTGTCAAACACCGTAAGGCAGACTAATATGTACTTACCAAGACCAAGCTATATACCAAATATCACTGACTTATCACTTGTAGTTATTGAGCAACATACTTAAGCAAACAAGTGTGGACCCAAATTGATGTCTTGCCCGTCCCTGCTTGATCACAAAATTGATGTGAAAACTCAAACTGCCTAAATCAGAAAACTTAAATGTTCACTGGACTGTGAAATTAGATTAATTGACAAAAGCAATATAGCAGATTGTCACATATCACCCAAAACCAAAATTCCAAATATTAATGACCTACCACTGATAGATAATGAAAAACCAAACATGTTCACTAGACCATGAAAATGAGGTCAAGAGCTAAAGCCAAATAGCAGGCTGTCATCTTCAATCTAAGACAAACCCACATGCCTAATATTATTGAACTTACATTAATAGATACTGGGAAACTTAACATGATCACTGGACCATAAAATTGAGGTCACAGACAAAAGCCATATAGCAGACTGTCATGTACTATGCAAGACCAACATATAAACCAAATATCATTGACCTACCACTTATAGTTACTGAGAAAATGACCTAATCACAAAAACTTAACATGCTCACTAGACCGTGAAATTGATGTCAAGGACAATAGCCATATGACAGACTCATGAACTACCTAAGACCAACCTACATACCATATATCACTGACCTACCACTAATAGTTACTGAAAAACTAAACTTAGCACAACAAACTTATCATGTTCATTGGACCGCGAAATTGAGGTCACAGACAAAAGCCATATAGTAGACTCGCATGTACTTCTCAAAAACAACCTATATACCAAATATCATTCACCAACCACTTATAGTTACTGAGAAAATGACCTAATCACAAAAACTAAACATGCTCACTAGACCGTGAAATTGAGGTCAAGGACAAAAGCCATATGACATACTGTCATGTACTACCTAAGACCAACTTACATACCAAGTACCATTGACCTACCACTTATAGTTACTGAGAAACTAAACTAAGCACAAAAACGTAACATGTTCATTGGACTGTGAAATTGAGGTCACAGACAAAAGCCATATAGCAGACTGTCATGTACTGCTCATGACCAACCTATATACCAAATATCATTGACCTACCACTTATAGTTACTGAGAAAGTGACCCAATCACAAAAACTTAACATGAAAGTTTACGCTGCCACTGGCACCGCCATACTTTATACATATGTCATTTTCCGCGACTTTCGTCGCAGGCGAGACAAAAAAACTTAACCTGGGCACTGGACATTGAAAATGAGGTCAAGGTTAAAAGCCATATGGCAGACTGACATGAACTAACCAAACCAAGCTATATGGCAAATATCATTGACTTATGACTTGTAGTTGATTTAAGCAAAAAAAAAACTTAACCTAGGCACTGGACTACAAAATATTGGTCAAGGTCACATGATTTTTTGTGTGCTAAGATATTGTTCGTAGTAAGCTACCTAGCTATGGGCCAAACATAAAGTTCCTAGATCAAAGGATTCTATAAAATCTTGAAAAATTGACTTTAAGTTGGTAAACATGAAGTAATATCTTAACAGGTCTGAAAATGCATTCCACATTAGGGCATGATCATGCAAAGCTTGTGACAAAATTTCAAATCTTTACCTCATACCATTGCTGGGATAAATGTGAGGAAAAATTACTATATAATGCTACAAGCATAAAAAATTTGCAAAGTCTGTGAACAGAAGTAATATCTGGACAGGTCTGGAAAGAAATCCCACAATATCCCATGCTCATACAAAGCTTGTGACAAAATTTCAGATCTGTACCTAATACATGTGACCAAAAGTTACTATACAAGGGATCTGTGAGCCTATGCTGACACTAGTAATACCACGCTCTCAGCTTCCAGAATCTAATAACCTGACCAAGTTGGTAAACTAAATGTAGTCCCCACGAGTCTTAAAATGCTTCCCACAATATGACAGGACTATACAAAGCTTTTGATAAAATTTCAAGTTTGTATCTTTACTCATTGCAGAGAAAACCTTGACAATGGTTGTGATGGACAGAAGGAATAACTAGAGCTGTCGCCTAATGGCAGCCAGGCATACCCCCCGCTAATTGAACCCTGAATCAATATGGCATGAGTAAATTTAAGTATGTGTGGACACAATACAGTTGTGGACACAGTACAAATGTGGACACAGTACAAGTATGGACACAATGATATACCTTCTTCCTTTTTTCAGAAAATAAACAAAGATGAATTATCTTCAAAATTTCGGGCAGCAACCAATGAACTTCATGCACATCTTTAGGTGGTGTACTACAACTGTGTAACATTTCATCAAAATCCAAGCAGCTGTTTAGGAGAACATGCACCAACAAGGTTCGTCCCCGCTTTTTTTTCCCAAAAAATATTCAAAGATAAATTATCTTCCCTTCAAAATTTTGGGCAGCAACCATATTGCATCATGCACATCTTCAGGTGGTGTACTACAACTGTATCATTTCATCAAAATCCAAGCAGCCGTTTAGGAGTACATGCGCTGACAAGGTACATGGATGGATGGACAGACGGATAGACCGACGGACAGGGTGATTCCTTTATCCCCCCCAAACAAAGTTTGCGGGGGGAATAATGAAAAATTGAATAAGTCGGTAAACATGAAGTAGTATCCCCACAGGTCTGAAAATGCATCCCACAATATGGCATTACTATACATAGCTTCTGACAAAAATTCAAGACTGTGTTATTTCCAATTGCCGAGAAAAGCTTGACAAAAGTTGTCATGGACAGCAGAGAAAAAGCTTGACGAAAGTTGTGACAGACAGACGGACGAAATGTTGAAAAATTGACTAATTCAGTCAACATGAAGTAGTATCCCCACAGGTCTAAAAACACATCCCACAATATGACAAGACTATACAAAGCTTTTGACAAAAATTCAAGATTATATCATTTACCATTGCAAAGAAAAGCTTGACGAAAGATGTGGCACACAGACAGACGTATGGTTGAAAAATTGACTAAGTCATTAAAGAGGAAGCAGTTTCCAGTTCTCAAAATGGACCCCACAACGTGGCAAGACTATACAAAGCTTCCAGCAAAAGTTCAAGTTCTATCATTTACCATTGCAGAGAAAAGCTTGACAAACATTGTGACGGACGGACGGACAGAATGTTGAAAAATTGACTTAAGACAGTAAACAGGAAGTAGTAGTAGTATCCAGACAGGTCTCAAAATGCATCCCCATTATGGCATTACTATATAAAGCTTCTGACAAAATCTCAAGTTTGTATCATTATACATTGAGGAGAAAAAGTTGTGACAGATGGAATAATGGACACTGGTAAAACAGTATACCACCCTCCGCCTTCGAAGAGGAGGCATAATAAATCTGGAAAGTACTATTACAAGGAAGACATGACAAATCCAGTGATTGTGTTTTTATAATACCATAAATTGGTAGGAATTGTCACTAGAACATTGACTCTGCATCCATGTTCATTTACAGTGGAGCAAGATTTTGTCTCTATGGCACCCTGAACAGATTCTCCAGACCTTTACAACAATCTCCATATAAACAGGAATAAATGATGTAATTATCATGTCACTCCCCATTATCATCATGAAAAACACACAAATCATTGTGAAATAAATATATCTGTTTTATGCAATAATACATATATCATCATAATTACAATTTGATAATAAAAAATTAAATTTATAATTTTATCAATCCATCCACAGACTGACATAATACATGTATATTTAATTTTTCTTGCATGATATGTTAATCTACTTGAGGTAGATAGACACTTTTGCGCTGCGCAATGCAATTGTGCATAAGAAAAATAAAGAGTCGGGTACAGGGTAGGTTTGATTTTGGGGCCGCAACAGTAATTTGACGGCTTTTCCTTTGTGACGTCACAATTGAATGACAAATGTGAAACGTCACATTTTGTTTACTTTGCCGCGAATTAACTCCCTTTTCCCGAAAATAATATTTCATCCAGAAACTTTGTAAAATATCTCTGTTAAAAGCATGGTGACATATTCATTTTTTAATTGTAACCAATAAATTACATCATAAACTATCTGTTCACAAAAATACATCAAATTCTCATGGATAAAAAGTTCGTTTCTATTAAGCTAAAAATTGCCTTTCCATATTTTCCCCGTGCATTCTTTGTAATCTTCGGTGAAAAAATGGCTAAAAATGAGCAAACTTTGATCTCAATTCTAGAAAAAACAAGCATGGTCACCCATACTTTTTATTATATATTTTGGGTAAGTAGGATTGATTCTTCAATTGTGCCGACTTACAGCAAAATCTCATGGATATGAATATTACTGTCTATCTACCTTAAAACTGACAATAAAGGAATGTTTACAACCATATTTCATTTCCTGAAGTAAAATGAATTGCAATATTAGTTTGAAAATTGTGTTACATGTATTAAAGTTCCACAAAAAAAGTCATGTTTTATACACATGTGGAGAGGATGGTCGATTTGAAGTCACAGGGACTTGATACTGTCAGATTTCCTTTGGTTATCTGAATTTATTTTTTTATCATTTTCCTTTGCTTGTGTTCCTCTTTTTACACTACTTGAAGCCAAACAACCACTTTAAGTCTCTAGATAGAGGTCCAAAAATGCCAGAAATGCATAGCTGCCTATCTTGGTTTTCATAATCTTCGGTTGTAAAAAGGTCCTATGCCTTGGTATATTCTCTTGATACTAAGATCAAAACAGCCCTTTACACAGTCTTGTCATTGGCTGTTATGAAGATTCCACACTTTATAGTAAACAATGCAATCTCAACATGGAAATTTTTATGCATAAATTCATGCATAATGTTTTCATAAAAATTTGTCAAAATTTGTAGGCATGATGAGCTTACAAAAAAGTGTGATGGAGAGACGGAAGCCCTGCATTTCTATGTCCCTGCTCCACATAGCAGCGGGGAACAAAAATATTAATGATCTAGGAAATCTGCAAAAATTAATTTTCAATTACAAATCATAAACAATTCAGCCTGTATTTTAATCATCTCTTAAAATCAGTTCAAGGAAATATACCAAGGCATAGGACATTTTTACAGCCGCAGATTATGAAAACCAAGATAGGCAGCTATGCATTTCTGCCATGCAAATGTAATTTTACAAATTATATAGCAATTAGGTTGAACTCCTGTCACTTTTCTCACTGAAGTTTTGTAATCTACTTAGTCATCTTGAGTGGATTTTTGTGTTCAGACCAATTTAGGATGAGTATTTCTCCACAGGGGGACTTTAGGCCCCTTTAGTGTACACTATGTACCATCTAACTGGAGGGTTTTCATCAAAACATGATAACACATGCTACCTGTATGCTAAAAGCATAAATCAATCTGTTTCCTACATATCAACAACCAGATCTTTAATAAATTTCCCTGAATGGATAAAAAAAGTTCAGAAGTGTTAATCACATTTTTTCATATGTATCAACATGTCCACATGTTCTACACTTTTTACTGTACATATCCTCATCTTCATCATAAGTTTCCTCTCCATATTCATGTTGATGTGGTCCTCTGTCTTTTCTGGCTAAACTTCCTCTTACAGCTAATCTTAACTCTAAAAAATAATTACAGAAATGGTGATATTTTACACATATAATATGTAAAGGTACATGATGCAAGACAACACTGAAATGTGGAGTAAATGTAAAAGAACAGTCTACCTTACAAAAATATTGTTGATTCAATAGTATTTGTATAAAATAGGCTTCACCCCAATTGAAAACAACAGCCCAACACTCCAAATGAGTGATTATCCACATACTTTGTTGAAACTTTTCAACTGTCCTATAGGCCTCACCCCAATTGAAAACAACAGCCTAACACTCCAAATGAGCAATTATCCACATACCTTGTTGAAACTTTTAAACTGTCCTAATGGCAACTATCTAGTGGATTTGACATTCATTTACAGTTCATTTTATTGTTTTCTTCACTTATCTTCAACAATTTTTATGAAAATTGTGCAAATCTTTTCACAAAACATTGAAGGCAAAAATACTGGGAGATATGAATTGAAAAAATGCATTGAGGGAATATTTTTGTGGAAATCTCTGATATAACAAAAGTATGTTTAATTTTTTTTTTCAGTCTTTATATAACCCTGCCCGTTTAAATGTACATAAATTTCAGATGTTCGCAAAAGACTACAACAAACAAAATTTCAATACATTGAGGATAAAGAAATTCATCTTAAAGATAACTTCATTAATAAATCAGTTAATGATTCATACTAAGATCAAAACAGCCCTTTACACAGTCTTTTCATTGGCTGTTACGAAGATTCCATATTTTTTAATACACAATGCAATCTCAACCTGGAAATTTTATGCATAAATTCATAAATAATGCATAGAACATAACTGACCATGAAACAAATTATTTATAATTAATTTAATAATACACAATACCTTTGACCTTCTTGTCAAACTTTTTCCTTTTTGTTTTTTCTTTATTGTCTTCACGTCTTTCTCTTTCTTCTTCAATCTTTTCTTCACTTTCCCAAACTTCCATAGCTCGTTTGTAGACCTTAAAAAATGAAGACACTGCATATTGGTTTCATAAAACTAAAACATACTGAAAATTTAGTTACCGGTATTTTATTGTGATAAATACAGATTAGGTATGGTGTAATTAAAACTCCCATTTCAAAATGATTTGCATTCCATTCAAATTGGAGTCTTTAATTTATACTCCGATAAATTTCTGTTCAAACTGAAACATATGACAACACTAAACAAGAGAACAGAGAAGTTGGAAATAACAGCTAACCCCCTTGCCAGTTTGCTCATTGACAGTTGCAGACAAAAGGACATTTAGAAGCTGAACCCCTCAATAAGCATCCACTTACCATACATCATAAGATTGTATGCCAAAATATGAAATATATCCAAAGTCAGTCATCCATGATATGTGGAAATTTGAACTTATTTATTAGGAACTTCATAATTACCCGTGGAGCATCTGCCAGCAAAATATAATTGCTATACCTGTTCTTGTATCTCAAGTCTGAACTTGAATGTAAACTTTGAGTTGTTATTACTCCCCTTTGGGTTGTTGTCTCTTTGACACATTCCCCGTTTCCCTTCTTTTTTTTCTATTTAACTTGAGTCACTCATGCATTAAATATAGGTCCAAATGAAAATGACCTTATTTTTATCAGGAACCTTGTGAACATCCCATGGTGCATCTACCTTCTCTAGTATCTCTGACCTGGATTTGAACAAAAACTGCTCATGCATGAAATATCAGTCAAGACCAAATTTTTATTCATAACAATCACTGGCAATACCATCTCCAAGTTAAAACGACCTAAAACAAAGCATCTAGGGGTCACTGTACGATCTTCAACACAATGAGGAACCTCACACCATATAGCAAGCACTAAATGGCCCCCCTAAAAGGTAAAAAGGCAAATAAATCAATGGAAAAAATAGAGCAGTGCTCAAGGTCCCCCGCCTTAGAGTTGTATGTTAGATGAATGGAGTTTTTTTTACCTGTTGCCAGCTTTGAGTGCAATATCCTCAAAAACTGAAAGATACAACAAAAATTTGTTGGCATTTTCATGAAAGCATTCAAGGAAAGGAATCCAACGGGGAAAATCCCATCACATTGGATAATAAGTAAAAATTTTACACAAAAAACCAAAATGGCATTTTTTGGCCCCCTTCGGTACCTTCAACCCCAATTATTTCGAAAACAGTAAGAGATAGCAAAAAACTGCTGGCATAATAATGAAAGCATTCATTGAGAGGAATCCAATGAAAAAAATCCCATCAAAATCGGATAAAAAATAAAAATTTCCCACATGAACCAAAATGGCATTTTTGTCTCTCTTTGACCCCCTTTACGTGGGAAACGGTACAAGATGGGAAAAAATGTGCAGGGGAGTGATTTATTGCATTTTTTACAAGAAAGCATTTGCAAAAAACCCCATCAAATTCCAATGAAAAAAAAAAAAAATTTTGGCCCCCTCCCCCCCACCAACACCTTTGACCCCAATTATCTTGAAAACGGTAAAAGATATTGGCATATGTACGAAAGCATTCACTGAGAGCAATCCAATGGAAAAAATCCCATCAAAATCGGATAAAAATAAAATTTTCCACACGGACCAAATTTTGGCACAATAAATTCTATTTTTAGAATTTGTGACATTGACCTTTGACCTACTGACCCCAAAATCAATAGTGTTCTTTCCCTTCCCAATTCCTTCCATCTGTAAAAGTTTTGTTTCAATCGGGCAAGGGATACTCAAGTTATCATCCGGAAACGACTTCCGGAATGAAGGAATTCCTTTTACCTGAAAAACGGTACAAGATGAAAAAAAATGTTTGGGGAGAGTTTTATTGTATTTTTCAGGAGGAAGCATTTGCAAAAAACCCCATCAAAATCCGATGAAAAAAAAAAAAATTTTTTTGGCACTCCACCCCCCAACACCTTTGACCCAAATTATCTTGAAAACGGTAAGAGATACCAGAAATCTGTTGGCATAGGTATGAAAGCATTCATTGAGAGGAATCTAATGGAAAAAATCCCATCGAAATCGGACAAAAAATAAAAATTTCCCACACAGACCAAATTTTGGTGCAATAAATTCTATTTTTAGAAATTGTGACCTTGACTTTTGACCTACTGACCCCAAAATCTTTAGGGTTCTTGTCCTTCCCTATTCCTTCCATCTGTATAAGTTTTGTTTCAATCGGGCAAGGGATACTCAAGTTATCATCCGGAAACGACATCCGGAATGACGGAATGACGGAATAACGGAAAGGCGAATTCTATAGTCCTCCACTTTCGCGAAAGGCGGGGGACAACAAACCACACCCAACTACCAGAATATCAAGAGACTTAACTTTTATAAGAAGACTAGGACAAGTCAATGACTAACATATTCCTGACTTGGGACAGTGCAAAAATTGCGGTGAGGTTAAACTCGTTTAAACTATTCATTCTAAGATCTTTCCTCTGAAACCACTGGGCCAATTAGAATCAAACTTGGTCACATTAATCCTTTGGTGGTCTCCTTCAAAGTTTGCGATTTTTATGTTGGTTTCTCATCCAAGATGGCCACCAGCAGGGAACATAGTCTAACATAGGGACCAAATAGGAAATTCATTCAGAAATTTCCTATGAAACCACTGAGTCAATTGGTACAACACAACACTGAGTCACAATAGTCCTTGGGTGGCCCCCTTTAAAGTTTGTGATTTTTCGGTTCATTTGACAATGAAATTGAGGTCAAGGACACAAGTCAACTGCCAGACTGACATGTTCTACCAAAGACCAAGCTGCATACTATATATATAGCTATTGACAAATGGACTTAATCATATATGGTAACATTGAATGTGAAAATGAGGTCAAGAAAGTCATATGCTAGACTTACATATACTGCCTATGACTAACCTACATACTAAACATTATCAACCTACAACTTAAAATTATTGAGAAACAGACTTTATCAGAGAAACTTAACTCGGCCACTAGATCAAGAAATTGAGGTCAAGGACAAAATTCATATGCCAGACTGACATGTACTAATAAGATCAACCTATGCTGGACTGTGCAATTGAGGTTAAGGTCACATTATTTTATGTTGGGTAGCACTTGATTAGTACTATACTACTACGGGACCCAATATGATATTACAACATCAAAGAGATTTCAAAATATTCTGATTTTAGTGAAATAAAATTACTGTTTTATTGTTTTATTATTTTTCAGCAACTGTTGCCGTTGCTGCTGCCGTCATACTTTGCATGTCTATGTCTTGCTTTCTGAGACTTTCATTGTGGGCGAGTGGGCGACACAAAAAAAAATCATATTTCAACTTCATAAGTTATGGTGCAGAGTCTTCTACAATGGATATATATGAAGTTCATAAAATAGCTGTATTTCTGTCAAGAGTACATGAGGTGGATTTTTATGTATATCAGACAAAACATTAAAATATCTACCTGTGGTTCATAAAATAGTTTCATTTCTCCCCAGGACTTATGATGTGGATTCTTCCTTGATACAAACTTAAGGGGTGGTTCCCTTACATCAAAGTCTGCATCTCTTAATAAATACTTAGTTTTAGCATCAGTTTTAGTGATCAAGTTATGTTTTTCTTCATTCTGTCTGAAATAATATCAATAATAAGGTAAAGAACATTGCAGAAAGGATCCAAATCTTGCAAAGTACTAATGCAAATGTCATCTAACTATTTTTACGTTAGATCATAAAATATATGATTGCCCTCATATTACTTATTTGCGGCATTTAAGTTTTTTCCATTTGTTTTTGGGGTTTTTTGTGTGTGCATGTGTGTTAAACAATAGCAGTAGAATACTGAATGAACAAAGCACAAGATTACATAAATCAAAGTCCAGAGATGAGGCAAAAGCAAGAACATCAAAGATGGAAGAGTAAAGACACCACACACCCAAAAAACACACAAACACCACAAGTACAACACCAAAAACCAAAGAACTAACAGTGTGAACGCTCAAAACAGTGACATCAGGTGCTCCGCAAGGGTAAGCATGTCCTGCTCTGTATACAGCACTCATCCCAATGTGAAATGGTTAAAAAAATTAATCCAGGTACATAAAATATAAAAAGTCTTTAATTTTACACATTTAATAGTCTTAACTAGCACATCTCATGATTTCTTTGTTTGCTCCATGGAGACTTATTCAAACTTGTGGTAGTTTTTCAAGTTTTCTAGGACTTGGGCACAACCCTTTAGAAGATATGGTAGCTAGCTACTAGATATTTTCAACACAACAGTTATCCACATTACAAGTTTGTATTCCTGAAAGACACTCTATTTACTTTGGATTTCAGTTAATTTTGAAGGGTTACATAAATCTCTTTTATCACCTATATTTTTCAGTCACATTCTACAGATATCATTCTATTTTAGCATTATGCAATTGATGAAATTAAAATTGTACGCTTTGAGCATTTCAGAAAACTTGATGGCAATAGTGATTTGTGCACTGCATGGGCATTAGTGTGGGGGTGAGGTGGGAGGGGCTCTAGTGGAAGAGGGATAAAAAAAACATATGACAAAGCAGCACTTTAGCATCAAATAATTATCAGCCTCTTAATGAAACATATAAAGCAGCCACAGCCTGCTAAGCTCACCTCATTGCACAGCATTGTCACATTTTGCACATGTCAATAACGAGGAATGGACTATAACCATTCTTTTCAACAGATTCAGTCATGCGTAAAATGTAAGTCAGTGACAGCATCCGAAGCATGCATTGTTGTTGTCATCCCAAAACGCATCATGCATACCAGTATGGTTGATGTGAGCCATGTCAGTAAGCGGGAATGGACTTTAACCATTCTACCTTACAAAGTCGCTCATGTGTAAAATGTAGGTCAGAGACAGCATCCGAAGCATGCATTCCAGTCCTCATCCCAAAATGCATCATACATACCAATATGCTTGATGTGGGCCATGTCAGTAAGCAGGAATGGACTTAAACCATTCTACCTAACCAAGTCGCTCATGCGTAAAATGTAGGTCAGAGACAGCATCTGAAGCATGCACTGTTGTTGTCATCCCAAAATGCATCATGCATACCAGTATGGTTGATGTGGGGCATGTCAGTAAGCGGGAATGGACTTTAACCATTCAACCTAACCAAGTCGCTCATGCGTAAAATGTAGGTCAGAGACATATGGCACGCGATAGTAACAAAAATGCGGTATACCGCAAGTTAACCATGGGTTTCCGATCGGTATACATAGTTTTCAGAGAAAACCCTAGTTTTCGATTGAAATTGAACGAAACTAGGGGTTTGCGACGGAAACCCATAGTTTGCGATCGGTATCGTTAATTCAAGTTTAAAGCGAAAACGCTATTCATAGTTTTAGCCAATGAGAAATGAGAAACGGAAATCGCTATTTGATATTTAACGTTTGTCCAATCAGAAACGGAAAACGGTATTCAGGGTTTAATTAAACCAATCAAAATCATTTTTTTTTCTGTTTATCACTTATATTTCTCTTTTTTATTCAAATTTCGTATCTTTTATATATTTTATATATTTTGATATTATAAATTAATTATCAAATAGAGTTGTACAGTAAAACCTGATTTGAACGACCTCTCCTATGAACGACCACCTGGCTTTTCAGACCGCCAACAGTGGTCACGGATCATTTTGGTGTATAAATCACTCTGTCGTGAGCGACCACCTACCAAACGCGACCAACGACCGGTAAAAAGGTGCACAAAATGCAAATACAGCCTGTTATGAGCGACCACTTTTTATAAAAATATCTTAAAAGTGTCTAAAAGACGATAGGAGTTGACAATCATCGTTCAACTACTCAACCGGAAGTGGTAAAAATAACTTACAAATGGCCAATTTCGGTATACCTGAGATGCTTCTTCAAATACAATGGGAGGATAGTTGATTCTGGCACAAGTCTATTGTCTTTTAATGACCATAAAAGTTGGTTTTGAGGTGCAAACTAATGCATATAGGTCTGACATTGCCGGTAATTTGCAAATTGTCAGTCTTATTGAAATTTCCTTATTCTTTACTTCATCCCCATAAAATAACATCCAGAGTGTTGTATGTGCTCTACTTTTGACCACTGTATGCCAGTTATAACTTTAATTATTTGAAAAATGCTGTGAGGGTCTCAAAATAAGTTTGTTTACAAAACAAGCCATGTCAGGGGAAGTAACTAGTAATTTCTATGGTATGTCCGTAGACCAAAAATTTCAGAAAATATGAATGAGTGAACCATGAACCAAAAATCTCAGAAAATATGAATGAATGAACATCTTTGTTTGGTTCAAAAAACTTATCATAAAATAATTGTGTGAGAACCTCAACACTCTTAATTAATTCCTTTATACAGAGAAACAATTACATTCACTTTTAATTAGTCAACTGTGACAATTATCCTTTAATTACCTGTATGGCTTGTCCTCTGTCAATTGAGTTTGACACATTTACTGATTATTGTTCACCTTTCATTATGCAATTTTAAATGAACAAATTAATTTTACCTATATGTAATAAAAAGTTTTTGTTCTATATCATGTGCATTATGACTTTTTTGAAATTAGGTAAAGAAAAGTATCTCATTTTTTTTGTAATAGAGTCTAGAAACTTCTTTAGAGAAATAATTCAGAGGAATGTTATTGTACAAATACCATGTAAAATATGTACACATCTTTTAGAAAAATTGATGACTGAAAATAGCTGACCTCCTATGAAAGACCACCTGTCTTGAAAGACCACTTATTCCTGGCCCAAGGGGCGGTCTCTCAAAACAGGTTTTACTGTACCTTTGACAAATTTAGGTGCCAATGGATATCAGATTCGCGAGTCCTGAGAAGATTCGATCTCGACTGTCTAAATTCAGCTTCACCAGTTAAACGTTGTGAAACATCGCCGTTTTAGACTTAGTTTAAAAAGAATATTCAATTTAACTAATCTATAGAGCAAAGATTTTTATTTTCATATAACTTGATGTGTACTGTGTTTCGAAATTAAAAAAAAAATCATGAGATTTTGTATGAAAAATAAATAATTTGATAAGCAGTTAAAAAAAACAAAAACTCGGTCTTCTAAATGATCAAAACAATTCAGTAATTTAAAATTTTTACTTCATCATATCCTTTCCAGGAGTTTTTATAATTTGGAAGTTAAAAATTTCATGAATTTTAGCATTTAATAAGAGTGAAAAGTATAATTTTAAGTTTACGGTTTAAACTTACTCTATAAAAACGACAAAAACAATAAAGTGTTTGAAAATTTTACTTCATGATATCCTTTCGAAAGAGTTTGATATGTTGCGAAATACAAAAATCATCAAATGTAGCATAGAAAAGGTATGAAAAGTAAGATTTTGAAACAGCGATTTAAGCTAAGTCTATAAAAACAACCAAAAAAAATTCATTGTTTTTGAAAATTTAACATCATAATATCCTTTCGAAGGAGTTTTATAATTCGCGAAGCAAAAAACTTGATGAATTTTAGCATTAAAAAGGTATGCAAGTAAAATTTTTAGTCGACGGTTTATACTAACTCTTTAAAAATGCCAAAAAAAGTTAAGTGTTTTGAAAGTTTTACTTCATTACATCCTTGCGAAGAAGTTTGATATGTTGTGAAATAAAAAAATCATCAAATGTAGCATAGAAAAGGTATGAAAAGTAAGATTTAAAACAGCGGTTTAAGCTAAGTCTATAAAAATGACCAAAAAAATTCAGTGTTTTGAAAATTTAACATCATTATATCCTTTCGAAGGAGTTTTATAATTTGCGAAGCAAAAACTTGATGAATTTTAGCATTAAAAAGATATGAAAAGTAAAATTTTTAGTCTACAGTTTATACTAACTCTTAAAAAATGTCAAAAAAGTTAAGTGTTTTGAAAATTTTACTTCATTATATCCTTGCGAAGAAGTTTGATATGTTGCGAAATACAAAAATCATCAAATGTAGCATAGAAAAGGTATGGTTTATAATTCGCGAAGGAAAAAACTTGATGAATTTTAGCATTCAAGTTTTTGCTTCGCGAATTATAAAACTCCTTCGAAAGGATATTATGATGTTAAATTTTCAAAACACTGAATTTTTTTGGGTCATTTTTATAGACTTAGTTTAAACCGCTGTTTCAAAATCTTACTTTTCATACCTTTTCTATGCTAAATTTGATGATTTTTGTATTTCGCAACATATCAAACTTCTTCGCAAGGATATAATGAAGTAAAATTTTCAAAACACTTACTTTTTTTGACATTCTTAAAGAGTTAGTATAAACCATCGACTAAAAATTTTACTTTTCATATCTTTTTAATGCTAAATTCATCAAGTTTTTGGTTTGCGAATTATAAACTCCTCTCAAAGGATACTATGGTGTAAAATTTTCAAAACACTGAATTTTTTTCGTCATTTTTATAGACTTAGTTTAAACCACTGTTTCAAAATCTTACTTTTCATACCTTTTCTATGCTAAATTTGATGATTTTTTTATTTCGCAACATATAGAACTTCTTCGCAAGGATATAATGAAGTAAAATTTTCAAAACACTTAACTTTTTTTGACATTTTTAAAGAGTTAGTATAAACCGTCAACTAAAAATTTTACTTTTCATATCTTTTTGATGCTAAAATTCATCAAGTTTTTGGTTCGGGAACTATAAAACTCCTCTCAAAGGATACTATGGTGTAAAATTTTCAAAACACTGAATTGTTTTTGTCATTTTTAAAGACTGAGTTTAAACCACTGATTAAAAAATCTTGCTTTTCTGTCTATTCTATGCTAAATTTCATAATTTTTTTATTTCGCAACATATCAAACTCTTTCGAAAGGATATCATAAACTAAAATTTTCAAAACACTTTATTGTTTTTGTCATTTCTAAAGAGTAAGTTTAACCGTAAACTTAAAATTATACTTTTCATACCTCTTAAATGCTAAAATTCATGAAATTTTTAACTTCCAAATTATATAACTTCTTGGAAAGGATATGATGAAGTAAAAGTTTTAAATTACTGAAATGTTTTGATCATTTATAAGACCGAGTTTCTGTGTGTTTTTTTTACTGCTGATCAAATTATTTATTTTTCATACCAAATTTCATGATTTTTTTTTAAATTTCGAAACAGAGTACATATCCAGTTATATGAAAATAAAAAATCTTTGCTCTAGGGATTAGTTAAATTGAATATTCTTTTTAAACAAAGTCTAAAATGGCGATATTTCACAACTTTTACCTGGTGAAGGTGAATATAGACAGTCGAGATCGAATTCTCTCAGGACCCGCTAATCTGATATCCATTCCCACCTAAATTTGTCAAAGGTACAACTCTATTTGATAATTAACTTATAATATCAAAATATATAAAATAAATAAAAGATACGAAATTTGAATAAAAAAGAGAGAAATATAAGCGATAAACAGAAAAAATGATTCTGAGTGGTTTGATTAAACCCTGAATACCGTTTTCCGTTTCTGATTGAACGAACGTTAAATATCAAATAGCGATTTCCGTTTCTCGTTTCTCATTGGCTAAAACTATGAATAGCGTTTTCGTTTTATACTCGAATTAAGATACCGATCGCAAACTATGGGTTTCCGTCGCAAACCCCTAGTTTCCGTTCAATTTCAATCGAAAACTAGGGTTTTTGTCGAAAACTATGTATACCGATCGGAAACCCATAGTTAACGTGCGGTATACCTAGTATTTCGCACGAAAACCCCTAGTTTCCGTTCGAAATACTAGGTATACCACATTTTTGTTACTATCGCGTGCCATAGAGACAGCATCGGAAGCATGCATTCCAGTCCTCATCCCAAAATGCATCATACATACCAATATGGTTGATGTGGGCCATGTCAGTAAGTGGGAATGGACTTTAACCATTCTACCTAACCAAGTCGCTCATGTGTAAAATGTAGGTCAGAGACAGCATCCGAAGCATGCATTGTTGTTGTCATCCCAAAACGCATCATACATACCAGTATGGTTGATGTGGGCCATGTTCGTAAGCAGGAATTGACTTTAACCATTCTACCTAACCAAGTCACTCATGCGTAAAATGTAGGTCAGCATCCGAAGCATGCATCCCAGGCCTCATCCCAAAATGCATCATACATACCAATATGGTTGATGTGGGCCATGTCAGTAAGCAGGAATGGACTTTAACCATTCTACCTAACCAAGTCGCTCATGCGTAAAATGTAGGTCAGAGACAGCATCCGAAGCATGCATTGTTGTTGTCATCCCAAAATGCATCATACATACCAGTATGGTTGATGTGGGCCATGTCAGTTAGTGGGAATTGACTTTAACCATTCTACCTAACCAAGTCGCTCATGTGTAAAATGTAGGTCAGAGACAGCATCCGAAGCATGCATTCCAGTCGTCTTCCCAAAATGCATTAGGCATACCAATATGGTTGATGTGGGGCATATCAGTAAGCAGGAATGGACCTTAACCATTCTTCCTAACCGGATGCGGACGCCGAGGTATCACATAAGCCCCCCTCACTTCATGAGGTGAGCTAAAAATTACAAGTACAGTCCAACTTCGATGGCTCCAACACCAAAGGGACCAATGAAAACAGTTCCAGTCAAAGGGGTGTTCGAGATATCGAAGTTGAACTGTGTTAAAACTTAAACAAAAGGACCATAAAAAGGGTTTGAGGCATACATAGTGTTCAAGTTATTGGGTTTCAAGCCATCGAAGTTTTACTGTATAAGTAGCATTTAAATGAGATACTGTAATCTAAATTCATTTTTGTGATGACTTTTTATGTTAATCACTTCTTTGCTATAGTGTCATTTTAATATATTTTCACAATAGTTCATTCATCAAGTCGAGTATATAACAAACAAAGACAAGTTTGAGATTATCTAAAAAAAAATTATTTTCACGAATTTAATGAAATTCAATTGCGCATGAATAAAAGTTGTTATAAGGTAATTAGCAGTTGGTGATTATCATATTTCTGCAGTATTTGTTTATGAAATATCTGAATTGTATCAATTGTTTTCAATTTTTCAGTTAAGGGGATACGATACAGTACCAAGGGCAGATAATAACGTTGCCGGATCTGATATGTTGTTTTCGCGGCATAACAGATTAGAGCCCGACATCATAAATACCGGACTACGGGAATTGCGGACAGCATGTATAATAAATCTATGATAAAATCAATGTGGTTATGTAAATAACGCAATAGGGAGCGTGGCAGCTCAAGATTCGACATGGTACTCAACTGAAACCTGATTGCGAAGACCTCCTTTCGACATTGTATACTATAAAATCAATTTTTCCCAACAATTTCATTTCGTTTTGAAAAAAAGATTTCACTTGATACAATTTAACAAATGCGAATACGGAAGCAAAAGGTAGAAATAGTAAATTCCAAAATCAATAAACAATTGAGACAACTTGACAAAGACAAAACAAATAAACAACTGAATGAAAGAATCCGGCGTAATTTTTAGCGCATCGGCTTACAAATATTGAGGCTGTCAGTTCTAATCTAGCCTACTGACAGCTAAAAAAGAACCCTTGAAAATTTTGTGAATTTTCTATATTTAAGCTGGAAAAAAATTGACGGGATTGTCGCTATATATATTAGAAAGTCAGGTAGCGCATGATCATGGCCATTTTCAGGACAATTTCACATTACAATATTTTCATGGGTTAAATACAATATGTCCTAAGCTGTGACAATGTATTATCAATAAAAAATAGGCGAGAGTACGATACTGAAGAGGCATAATCACGATACACATGCATGATAATTATCCTATCTAACGCATTTAACTTTAAATGAGGGTCGGTGTGATCTTTTCTGGGACAATGGGAAAGGACATTTATTTCACCGAGATTTCGGGAAAACGCTTATCAGGAACGGAATTCTGACAGCAATTTCATTTTTGGGGATGACTGAGTGAATCGTACTTTTTTTTGGGAAGTCGTGATTAAAACCCCTCTTACCCATCCCAGTAAATTAACCCAACACCATATACAATGAAATTTTTTCATTAAAGGTGGATAGGTGAAACCAGGGATTCAGTCACTGTATATAGATCTCTATACTTGAACAGCAGCAGTGGGGAAATAATCATTTTTTCCAGACAACACAGTCACTAGAGGGTTCCCCTAGGTATTCAACTGATCTTTCTTAATATCTGATAAAACAAGGTTTTTCCGAGCAAAATATAACGTAATGTCATTTCGCACCAAAACAGGGATTGCTCATTTGTAGTGATAAAAAAATGCCTGTTTTCTCTCTGTAGCTTTAAAATAAGCACATGGACCCCCATTTTTCAAAGCAAATTTTAGAAGAGTGATGTTTTACTATGTGAAATTTTACTTACGAAAAATGAACATATATTCTATAAATACTACATAAATGTCAATTTCCAACCACAAAATGCTGAAATTTTGTTTTAAAATGTATACTTACCTTGTTTAGAAATATCTCACTAAACTGTAGCAAAAAACCAGAAGCAATTAGCTTTATTAGTTTATAAGTTATGACATTTTACATATTGCTGTAAAAATACAATTTTTACGAAATATTTTGGAAATTATCGCAATTATTTGAAAACAAAATCATGAAGCTATACTTTTCTTTGCAGATTTGAAAAGAGCATGTTCAAATTGACTTAATTTCAAAATTTCATGGAAAAATCAGTTCAGGATCTTTACTGTATCGTATCCCCTTAAATATGAAAAAGAAAGAAAATGATGTAAATGTCAAGGAGACACCATCCCATATCCAGATTAAAACGACCCAAAACAAAGCATCTAGGGGTCACCGTATGAGGTGGGGGCACATGCCTGTGAAGTTTGTGTTGTTTGTATCAGAACCTGCTTGTAAAATATCAGGAAATGAAGTACCTACCTACACACATCGCATATATTGGCATCATAATAGGTTTTTAAATAAGATTCAACCAATTCTTTTCCACAATCTTCACAAAATAGTTTGTCTATTGTTATAACTGGAGCTGTGAATAAGAATATATCCAATTATCCTGTGCTATACATTCTTTACTACTAGTGTTATGTTTTTACATAAACCATTATAGTATACAAGCTAGAGTCTCATAACACCCCCCCCCCCCTCCAAGGGTGATTACTTTCCTTTTACTTTGAGTGAAAAAGTGGTACTTTCATTGATACAAATCCTTTTACCTTAATAAATCCCAAGCACCTCCTTATACATTTTTTGTAACACTTTGATTTTTTCCCTTCCATTAAAGAATTATTCTCAGCAATGGATTCAATTAAATAACTTCCCTGTTTAGGCAAAATAAAAAAATAAATTAGCTTCTCGGGCCCCTGCCTCATCTCTTTTTTGGGAGCTTATTTTACTTTTTTATTCAAGTTTCAAATAAAAAAAAATTAAAATTACCTGCCTCATCACTTTTTGGGTGTTTCAGTAATGTAAAAAGATGCCTCATCATGATTTTGAACCAATAAAAATAAAAATCTTCTCCCTCCCTGCCTCATCATTTTTTCAGAAAAATGGCCTGAGAATCTAATCATTATTTTTGTATGGCCTTAGATGTGTTTGTTGTATTGTTCATGATAAATTTTCAATCATCTTTAAGGCAATAAAATTAAATTATTAGCATTTATTTATCATTACATAATATGCTTTATGAAATTTTAACATTTTCATTGTATTTATAAACAAAGTTTCTACAGTAAATATTTTAACATTTTCATTGTATTTATAAACAAAGTTTCTACAGTAAATATCACTTTATTACCTGGAGCATGTGTTACTTGTATTTTTGACATCAATTTGTCATCATCATCTTCTTCTTCCAGGAAAAATCCAGCTCCAGTATCTACAACCTTTGCAGGTCCTTTTACTTTTTGTCTAGGAAAATAAAAAGGCATCTTTAACGCCTTGGACACAATATAATGACATTTTCAAATGAAACCTTGTTACAAGCTTATATCTTTATCACATTAGCATAATATTCTCCTTTTTTTTACTAGAAGGAAGCATACATATTGTTTTTGAAAGAAAAAAAAAATTGGTGTTGGTCTTACTTCCCAATTTTTCAATTTTTACATTTTTTCGACCAAAAATCGCCCAAAAATGATCGTTACGATGTGTCATTTTAAAAACACCCTTTTTTAAAATAATATAGCACTCAACATTATGAGTTTATTGTTTATAAATACTTCTTCTGTTTTGTGAAATTTATTCAGCTTTCTATTACAAGTTATTTTGCGCAAATCTGATCAAATATGCCAGAGCTATGCCATAAAGAATGAACATACCATTCGTTACGCTTTTTAGGGCTTTTTTAAATGTTGCTACATGAGTTATAATCTGTATTTTAAATTATAACATCTAATACAACTATATGTTTTATGAACATTTCAAGGCTTCCTTTACTCAACACTAAAAGATTTATTTTAATCAGATGTTTATTACAGAATTGGCGCTCTTTTAAAAACTGAAGGGTTTTTTGTCCCATCCGTAGACACATGTAGACACACATGCTACTTTGATTTATGCTTTTAGGCTGATTAAATAAACCATTCAGTTTTTTGCAAGTTAGATGTACTATATGAATAACAGATAGTTTTACAAAAATTCTCCAACAAGAAAATTTTATGACACAAAATGTAGCAAAGTCCCATCCGTAGACACATGTCCCATCCGTAGACACACTTAAAAACACACACTAGCTCATAGTTTTTGAAACTAGAACTGCAATATTTGTTTTTTTTAATTAAATGTACCATAAACTAAAACCATTTAGAAGTATTTGCACAGAAAAGTTTGTATATAATTGTGTACAAACCAAAACCTCAGTTTTTGTCATGTTTATTGTGACTGTAAATTGTTCAAAATACTGTGAAAATTATGCTTGTTATTTTTTGTTTTTAAAGTAAGGGTAAAATTTATGGTAGACATTCGAAAGAATATAGTAAAATATGAAGTGATTTGACTTACTATCTAGGAGGCTTCAATTTTTATGGCTTGTCCCATCCGTAGACACATTCAAATTCTTGAACAATTCTTCACTTGTACTTTTAAATCAAATCATTTTAACAAACAAATACTACAGAGTGTTTAAAAAAGGTTTTCTAACAATTTCAGCTGTATTTCTGATGCAGTTGAATATTTATTCCGTGAAATTTTATTTTATCAGTGCACAGGTCTTGGCTGAAATTCATTTCAAGTTGTTCAAAAATACTAATGTCATGGAACATATCATACAAAGTTTAGTTTAGAAGCAAAATGGTCTTCATATTGTACTATGATAACCCTACAATGGTTTTACATTGTGTTTATCTAATACTTATTCCATATTTCTGAGGCTTGTCCCATCCGTAGACGTTTTGATCATGGTTTTATAAATTATAAATGTAATTAAATTTTGAAAGTATTTGTTTGAAAAAATCTGTATTTACCTTTGTTCATGTCTAAACATAAAATTAAAGCTAATATGAGCTTTGATAAGGTTGTTCTTAGTCCTTTATATTGTTCTTAAGTGTCTTAAAACAGAGTAAAGACAGCAATTCATCCCAGCACTTCTTTAAAAATAAACCATATAAAGAATAATCTTTTTTAGGTATTGTCTAAATATGTCTCCTATCAAAATATGGTAAATAAGATGTCTGAGCAAGTGAAAATAATATGCATAAGGACATATATTCTCAGTTATGTCCCATCCGTAGACACCTTACTAAAGCATTTACTAGGTTCTAAATAAAAAAGTATTGAATATATTTGTGAATTTTTTTGTATTTATTTTCATCCATGCTTCAACTTTAAATTTATGTTACTTTAAGCTTCGATTAGCTTGTTTTCAGCCTCATATCTAATTTGAAAGTGTCTGAAAGTGGGAAAAATCAGCATCTGTCATACAATTTTTGCAATAATTTCTTCAAAAATAGACCAAATTGAAATTTTTTTTCTTCTAGTTATATCTAAATATGCCCTCTATCAAATAGCTGTAAAAAGATGTGGTTTAGATATTTAATTAGACTAGAATTAAGAGTTTTCCTTATAAGGGGTGATATTTCAATTTTAGCAAATGATTCATTTTTTAACCAAGATATTATAAAAAAATAATGCAGCCAAGTACTAAAAATGGTAGTTTTGTTTCAAGAAATGTCCACACTGTCAGAAAAAAACAGGGAAAAGATTCTGTGTTGAGTTTTATTTTTCATCATAAATGACACATGAAATGTCATTATATTGTGTCCAAGGCGTTAAGTATTGCACAGCAATTCATATTCACACCAAAAGAGTGAAAACTAGAGGTGTTTTCGAATGGCAGCCGGTTATATCCCCACTCATAGTGTAGGATTTAACTAGAAAATGTGTCTATAAGACACAGATGCCCCGCCGACAAATTTAAGACAATAGATAACGTAAGTCAATCAGGCATTAAAATTAGTTCCCAGTCACTGAATCATCAGGAGGTACCATTACAGATGATTGTTCAATAAATTTTTGTTGAATAATGGAAAGAAACAACAAAGGCTATGCTTAGCCATATATCCCCGCCGCTCCAGCAATTTGAAACCCCACATATTTGGGGTAAATTTAAAAGTTAAGAAGGGGCATATCTCCTTCAAAAATATTTGACCAGGACTCATCTTCAAACTCACTTGAGGTATTCTTGAACTAAAGCCACTGTGTAAATATTATCAAAATCTAATGAGAAATAAATTTGCTAGAACGCTTACAAGTATATTTTATCAATTTTCAAAGTTAACAAGAGGCTCTCAAGAGCCTGTATCGCTCACCTGGACAATGGCTGACATAGATAAAAGGCATTTCCAATAGGAAAAACGAAACATAAAATTTAGCAGAATACTTTTTTCTTCTAAAATTACAGTATTCTTGTTTGGTTTCCATGGCATTCGAAAGATCCACCATCCATTACAACCCATAACAGAACACCATTCAAAAAAAATTTGGGCAGGGGTTCCCCTTATAATTAAAGTAATACAAAGTGCTGAAATTAAAACATACAGACCACTTTAAAAGGGCCAATGTAAAAACTATGTTCCAGATGTACGAACCTACCAGATACATTTTTTGGATGGGACCACCTAAGGACCATTGTGGCTAAGTTTGGTTCTAATTGGACTTAGTAGTTTCTGAGAAGAAGATCTTTGAATGTATATTCCATAGGGTCTAATGTTAAACTATGTTCCCGCTGGCGGCCATCTTGGATGAGGTACAGACCTGCCAGATACATTTTTTAGAAGGGACCATCTAAGGGCCATTGTTACTAAGTTTGGTTATAATTGGACTGGTAGATTCTGAGAAGAAGATATTTGAATGTTTTTTTCATAGGGTCCAATGTTAAAACTATGTTCCCCCCCTGGCGGCCATCATGGATTAGGTACAGACCTGCTGGATACCTTTTTTGGAAGGGACCATCTAAGGACCATTGTACCATTGTGACTAAGTTTGGTTATAATTGGACAGGTAGTTTCTGAGAAGAAGATCTTTGAACCTCTTTCCCATAGGGTCCAATGTTAAAACTATATTCCCCGCTGGCGGCCATCTTGTATTAGGTACAGACCTGCCGGATACCTTTTTTGGAAGGGACCATCTAAGGACCATTGTGACTAAGTTTGGTTATAATTGGACTGGTAGTTTCTGAGAAGAAGATCTTTGAATGTCTTTTCCATAGGGTCCAAAGTTAAAACTATGTTCCCACTGCCGGCCATCTTGGATTAGGTACGGACCTGTCGGATACCTTTTTTGGAAGGGACCATCTAAGGACCATTGTGACTAAGTTTGGTTATAATTGGACAGGTAGTTTCTGAGAAGAAGATCTTTGAATGTCTTTTCCATAGGGTCCAATGTTAAAACTATGTTCCCCACTGCCGGCCATCTTGGATAAGGTACTGACCTGTCGGATACCTTTTTTGGAAGGGACCATCTAAGGACCATTGTGACTAAGTTTGGTTATAATTGGACTGGTAGTTTCTGAGAAGAAGATCTTTGAATGTCTTTTCCATAGGGTCCAATGTTAAAACTATGTTCCCCGCTGGCTGCCATCTTGGATTAGGTACGGACCTCTTGGATACCTTTTTTGGAAGAGACCATCTAAGGACCATTGTGACTAAGTTTGGTTATAATTGGACTAGTAGTTTCTGAGAAGAAGATCTTTGAATGTCTTTTCCATAGGGTCCAATGTTAAAACTATGTTCCCCGCTGGCGGCCATCTTGGATTAGGTACGGACCTG
>MJUU01037832.1:0-24221 GCA_002080025.1 Modiolus philippinarum
TGCATGTTAACTTTTCTCAATCTCAAAGCAGATGATATGCATAGATATCTAATGTTAAGATCAAAAGATCAGAATAGTGATGATTAGTGCTAGATGAATATATGAGTAGCATGCATTACAATATATATGATGATCTACACAGACAACTACTGCCTACTTTGTCATTGTGTTATTTACACAAAAGCACATAACAGAGGGTAGCTAATGAGACATGGGCAACATATAGGGTACAATTTGATAGAATGTGTTAGTAGTAGATTATGTGATGGCAGATACATTGCAAGGCAAAATAAAAAGTCTTACCCTTGTAAAAACTCTAAAGGGATGACCTGATGATTCTGATAATGTAGATCATCATTTCAACAAGAGCAAACTAAGCCTATGTAAATCAAATATCAGAAAGATATGCTGGTGAAATTATCATATCAATGGAGTAAATTTTGGTGTATTTTGTTTGCACCTAAACAAAAAAGTACATGAATGCTATATACAATGTACAAAAAAGGAAAAATTGTAATTTATGAAGTGCATGTGGTCTGCAAAGGATTTCAGTGGAAAAAATATGTCAGCTGCATAAAGTCAGTACAATGCAATTCTGAGGTCAATGCAGTAGACAGTAAAACATCTATGTGCCGCACTGAAAAGCCAATGCAGTAAACCGAACACTAAATTAATGGAAAAAGTCTGTGTGGCACACAGAAAATTCATACAATTATCCAGATATTAGAGGTTTTGTGCACCACACAGAAATTCAATGCAATGCACATGATATTAAATGGAAAGTATTCTGTGCACTGCACAGAAAAGTCCATGCAATCAACAAGAAATTGAAGGTATGAGTCTGTGCGACGCACAGAAAATTCAATGCAATGTAGAATATATAAAAGGTAAAAGTCTGTGCGCAGCACAGACACATCAACATTATACATAGGATTTCAAGGGAAAAAGTCTGTGCGCCGCACAGAAGAGTCCATGCAATGTACAATATATTAAAGGTTAAAGTCTGTGCGCCGCACAGACAAATCAATATTATAATAGGATTTGAAAGAGAAAAGTCTGTGCGCCGCACAGAAAGGTCAATGCAATGTAAAGTATATTAAAAGTAAAAATCTGTGCGCCGCACAGACAAATCATTGCAATGTACAGGATATAAAATGGAAAAAGTGGGCACTGCACAAGATTTCTAATGAAAATTATAACTACTTCACAATTTTTTTTTCAAAAGCCCCTGGACCTAAAAATAAATGAAATTCCATATTTGATAATAATTCCAATTCTAAATAATACATCTGTCNCAGATAAATATTGAAGTAGCATCTTAACTTCATTGCCTGCATAACTTTAAAATTGACCTGTAGGTACTCCAACAAAAAAATTAAATGTTCGAAATGAATGAATATAACAATGCAAAAAGATAGTTATCTGCTTCAATAATAAGACATTAAACTTTTAATCTCCAAAAGAATTAGATTAATGATAAATTAACATCTTAAAAAATTTACAATTAGTCCACTTCCGGAATTTTTTTCTTCACATTTACCCTTTCTATAAGAGCTATGGAAAAACTGGTTCAAAGTTTTTTGGAGTCACGGCACTTTGACCACTATTTACGTCGGATTTTACGATAAAATATGACCAAAATTCTAGAAAACTGCAAAAACACGTAAAAGTTAGAATTGCCGTGCACCTACGTGCATTCATGAATTTATTTGAAACTTTGCATTTAAAAAGTATAAGTTGTGATTTAAATACAAAACTTAACTTGCGTCTTCATGCACCCTGTCATCATTATGTATTTATGCAATGAAAATTGATAAATCATCAAAATTTGCTCACAAAATTCTTTGTTGGAGTACCTATGACGCGCATGGATATGCCATGGTGATCTTCTTGCCATCACTGTTTCAGTGGTCCATCCATTGTAAACTTTTCATTCAAACATCTTCTTCTCTGAAACCGCTGGGCCAATTGGAACCAAACTTGGGCACAATGGTCCTTAGGTGGCCCCTTTTAAAAAAATGTCTGGCAAGTATCATATCCAAGATGGCCTCCAGCAGGGAACATGGTTTAACATTGGATCCTATGGGAAAGCATTCAAAGATCTTCTCTGAAACCACTATGCCATTTGGAACCAAACTTAGTCACAATAGTCCTTCGGTGGTCCTCTTTCAAAATTTTGTCCGGCAAGTCTGCAGGTCATCCAAGATGGCCGCCAGCGGGGAACTTTGTCGAAAATTGAACAATATTGCAAAAATCTTCTCTAAAAATACTGGGCCAATTGGAACCAACCTTATATTTAGTCACAATTGTCCTTAGGTGGCCCCTTTTACAAAATGTGTTCAGCAAGTCCACATCATATCCAAGATGGCCACCAGGAGGGAACATGTTTTTAATACTGGACCCTATAGGGAAACATATTCAAAGATCTTCTCCTCTGAAAGTACATGGCCAATTGGAATCATACTTAGTCGCAATGGTCCTTACTTGGTCCCCTTCATAAAATGTGTCTGGCATGTCCGCATAGCATGCAAGATGGCAGTCAGCAGGGAACATTGTTTAACCTTGGACCCCATGGGAAATCATTCATCTCCTCTGAAAATACTATGCCAATTGGAACCAAAGTGAGGCACAATGATCTTTACATGGTCTTCTGAAAGAAAGGTGACAGTCGGTCTACACCCTATCAAAATAGCCGCCAATGGTAAACATAGTTTAATTTTGGATCATATTTACATCAGCAAACTTCAAAATGAGACCCTTAAACAGTCAATAAACAAATTTGAAAATGAGAACCTTAAACGTTGTGATTATTTTGACTTATTGTGTCAGCCATGGCCTAATATTAGGTGAGCGATACAGGCTGCTCTTGGGAGCCTCTTGTTTAGCTTTTGTATATACTTTTCACAATTTACAAGTTGATCATGTTTCATGTGTAGAAATTCCCATTATACACGGGTATACTGTTAGGTTGTATTTTCTGAATAGTCCTGATTTAATGTTCTGTTGTATGCAAACAAGTATGTATCCATTTTGTAGTTTCATTTAGATACATCTGCCATTAATTGATTATCAGTCATCACATTTATCTGTTTATCTGAAAACTGATTAGGTAACCCCAAAATATGCAGCGGATAAAAATTTGTCACTGGATTTTTGTGTGAATTAAAGATACCTTTAGTGCAGTATTCTTCTCTAGCCATGAATTTTAAGTTTACTATTTTCAGTCATTTTTCATGAAATTGAACAGCAGCGGTACTTCGGGAACAGCACTGTGCACTGACTTGTTATACCAGTTGAAGGCTTGTTCTAGTGATATATAATGTTTATTTTCTGTGCAGATTTAGAACATGGGATTTGACAGAGGAGGTGGTGGCTTCAGAGGTCGTGGAGGTGGAAGAGGATATGGTGGAGGTGGAAGAGGACGTGGAGATTTTAGAGGAGGTATTGGTATTTGTGGTTGTGAAAATAATAAAACTCTGAACACAGTTCTTTGTACAATCTCTAGGCAAAAAATATGTGTGGCGTTAATGTAAACTAAAAGGACCTCTTTCATGTCTTTGATAAGCATGAAAAATTGATCATCTAGAAAGCACTGATCTGATGCAGCTTCACTGATGGTACATAGTGTTTCATCAAGGTTTTCACATTAATTTGTTAAAAGTATACTCAACAGTTCTCACCACAATATAGCTGAAATATTGCTGAAGTTGGCATAAAACATCAATCAATCAATCAATCATTAATTTGTACAAGTTGTAAATAGTATTGAAAACAATAGATATTAATAATGCTTTTACAGAGAGGAAAACAGATACTGCTATCTGTGTATCTATCAGAACTACATATCACTGAAATGTTCCTGTTGGCATTAAACAGCAAGAAATTAATCAATCTACACAATATAAGATCATATTTTTTCTTCTATTTTTGTACAATTATCTCATTTTGACTTTACCATTGTTTATTGTCATTTTGTCTATACCTGTAATGAATTCATATATATTTTTTTAAAGTGCCCTGAATTAAATTGTTCTTGGTTTAGATTAATTGTTTTTTTTTTAACAGGACGAGGTGGAGGAAGAGGTGGAGGCAAATTTGGGTACCAGGATCAGGGTCCACCAGAAGAAGTGATAGGTAACAAACTTAAAAAGTTTAATCTGAGTTTTTTTCCCTGTTTTGAAATACTGTTTATAACTATTGTACAAGATATTGTTATTACCTTAAATATGGACAAATGATAATAAAGGAAAGTAATTCATATTATGCTCAAATAATTATTATTATTAAGTCTGTTTTTACTCAAATGAACAATTTTGAAATAATCTTGCATATCAGAAATTATTCAAAATGTATGAAACTACTGACTTTTCATGTGTTTATGAAGTATAAATCACACAATTCTTAAGCAGGCTTTCCGAAAGTTGAAAAATTCTGCGGGTCATGTGGTCCGACAAGCAAGAAAAATTGCCGGACTGAAAGTGAACCTGCTGGACCATTATGACGAAAATCTGGAAAAAAATCGTGTTTTCTCCGTTCCGGTTCTGATGTACAAAATCGGAAGTCAGCCATTTGCGATTTCGTAGTCAAAATTGCATAGAGCTTGTATTCTAAAGCAAAAATTTAATAAAGAAAGCAAGGAATGTTATACTTTAAAGACCGGTTGAAACATTTTCTATTGACATGCAAATAAACAGAGGCAACAACCAATGGACAGATGAAATCTCTTGCTGGTCCTCTGGTCCGACACGGATAATTATTTGCCGGTCCAGACTCAAAAATGCCGGTCAGGACCGACGGACCAGCACATTTCGGAAGCCTGTCTTAAGCTCAAGATAGATTAACTGTCATCAAAAAGTTCATATTTTTGTTGCTTGTACTGTCCCAACACCATACTACAAACATAAAATTGTCCAACACTTAAACAACCATGAAACATAAAAACTTGAAACTGTCCAAACACAATAAACTAACCATGTAAATGCCCAATTCTATAAAGCAACCATGATACTGTCCAACAGCATAACACAGAACTATCCAACACCATAAAAAACAGCGAGATTATCCAATTCCATTAAACAACTGTTAAACTCTAAAACACCATCATGACCATGAAACAGTGGATTTTATTTGGAAAAATTCTGGACTTCAAAATCAAAATGCATTTCTGATCAGATGACAAAACTTCTAAGTACATGTAGTTTAGTTTCAGATCTATATATGCAACCACTTGTGACCCTTAGTTGATGGTTATTAGCCAGTAATACAATAGATTTACACTTTCACATCTTTTATTTCAGAATTAGGTTTAATGGAACATACTTGTGAAGATGACTTAGTTTGTAGAAATACCAATGAAAAAATTCCGTATTTTAATGCACCTGTCTACCTGGAAAATAAACAACAAATCGGAAAAGTTGATGAAATATTTGGGTCAATAACAGAATCTGTATCCTTATTTTGATAGTATAAAATGTAGCTGAGAAACATAAAAATAGTATATTAATAAAAAGCCTAAAAAAGATGATGACAATATTTACACAATAATGAAATATATTCTGACCCATTTATTATTGAAGTTATTTTTATATCCCCATCTGACAAGGATAAAGGTACACTGCAGTAAAATCTTGTCTGTTCATCTTTCCATCTGTCTGTTACTTTAAAGTTTTTTTCTGTTTCATTTTTCTTTTGCAGAAGGGATTCATTGTTAAAACACTGATAAGTTGTATAGAACCTCCTATTATTAATCATGTCAGACTTTTACTTTCTGTGTGATTAGATGTGTTACAAAATGCAGGGGACACATTTTTTTTAACATTATCATGTCTACAGTAATTTTGTATTAGAACTTATTCATATATCCCCTGTTCAATGTGCTGTGGGAATCCCATGCTGCATTTTGCTTTACTCAACTAGTTGAGGAATTGATATCTAACTTTGTATATAGGCTCTTTATGATTAGTTGTGTGACAGGACAGCCTACATGCATTGTAGTAGGTAGTATTTATATAGCCAGTAAAAATCAACTGAGCTAACGGAATATTTCTTTAGCTCATTCAGTTAGACAGCTTGCTGAAGTGCTAGAGGTCCTGAGTTCAATTCCCGGAGCCGACACATGGCAATTTCGTAAGGAGATTCATGCTCTGCGGTTGCATTTGGCGCCCAGCAAAAACCTAAGGTGTCAAGAAGGAGCTAACCAGGGTTTGTGTGTGATATTTGTGTTGAGTCATACATAGCAAGTATGATGACTCTCAAGGTGGGGGAAGTGTGACAGGACAGCCTACCTGCATTGTAGTAGGCAGTAAATATATAGCCAGTAAAAATCGACTGAGTTAACAGAATATTTCTTTGGCTCATTCGGTTAGGTGGCTGGCTGAAGTGCTAGAGGTCACGGGTTCGATTCCAGGAGGTGACACATGGCAATTTTATAAGGAGATTCCCAAGTTCCTGAATAGTGATTGATTTTAAACAAGTATGCAGCCAGTACATATTTATGTTATCGTAATTAGATTATATATATATATATATATATATAGATACATGACCTTAACATCCATAAGTATTTCTCAGTGAAGTTATCAGATAACATGAAAGCCAAATCTTTTTCTAAATCTTCAAAGGTAAGTTCAAAGCTGGGGTTTCAACATTATAGTTTCATATTTTTGAAATGTCAATAATTAACATGACATATAATGGAAATAGGAAAAAAACTAACTGGAAGTTACTTAAATATCCAAGTACATAGCTTAGTTTCTGTTTGCATTTTTGTAATGTATATCAATAATATAAATGTAAATCCTGCATCTAGTTGAAACTGTACCAGTGTGATAGAGGGATGAGAGATAATGTGTGATGGCAGTAACAATATCTGTATCTGAAAGATGTACAGTAAAACATAAATACAGTGGATTCCACTTAATCCCAAACCTGAAAATCACAAAATACGGTTAATTGCAAAAGAAATCAAACACTGATCCATTTTCCATTCATATTTTATTAGCAAAAGAAAAATTGCCAAAAATGCAGGAAAGTTTCGTTTATAAATATTCATGTGTTGGTCACCTGACGATATTCCTATTTTAAATACAATTTGTCAAAAATGCCCCAGATTGTGGACCAAACAATTTCAACAATGATACAAATAATGTTTAAATTCACCTGTTAATCGCAAAGCGATTAATGGCAAAATTCACTTATTAGCAAAAGAAAAATGGCCAAAAATGCAGGAAAGTTTTGTTTATAAGCAAAACAGAGAGGTTTATTGCAAAAACAAAAGGAAAAATTTCGACATTTGCATAATACTCATACTGACAAGTGTATTTTTGGAACAGATCGATACCAAATGTTTGGCAGTGGCACAGATCACATTTATGAATGTCCAACTGTCTTTATTTGCTGAAATAAAATATTTTCTATACAACAAATTGTGGTTCTCCTTCCTTTATTTGCTATTTTCACTCTAATAAAACTTATGATAAAACATAAAACTTGCTGCACACAAGATCTTCGTAGATTGTGCTCAAAGGTAAAATGGGGAATCCCCTATTTTCACAGTTGTCTGATGTACAGGTAAACATAAATTTAATGTGTTTGATAATCATTGATTAGAGTAAAGGAAATAGGCAATTAAACAAAGGAAATTAAAAAAAAAAACATGCTAATTATGAGTTATATGATAGACTAATTATAATTAGAGTCCTACTTATAAATATTCATGTGTTGGTCACGTGACGCTATTCCTATTTTAAATACAATTTGTCAAAAATGTCCCAGATTGTTGACCAAACGATTTCAACAATGATACAAACCTGGTGTACAAATAAAACACAGAAAAAACAATTTATATGTTTATCATTACTACAGTTTAATGTAATAACAGATAACTACATGTAAACATTATATTGGATGTAGGTCAACAAAGGTCACACAGGTACTTACACTCCCGATTCCAGACAAGAATAAAACAACACTAGAAGGTTATAAAACTTTATTTTTCACAAACATGAATTTTTATTCAATGAATATCAAAGAATAGACACTAAAATACAAATATTTAACAAATATTTCACAATGTTGACACTTATGCAGTCACACGTATCGTAATTGTCGTCAGCTGTTCTGTACTTCCAGTCTGTATTTGGCTTTCCTTTAATCGAAAAATCCACTTAATTACAAAATTTTCTCTGACAAATGGGCTTTGCAATTAAGCGAAATCCACTGTATATTGAACACACCTATAACAGAATTGAACAAAACAAATGGAATTATCTAGCTTTTGACATTTGGAACCATATAAATAGTATCAAGTCATGAAGCTAAAATCTAAAAACAGTAAAAGATAAAAGTAGACTTAAGGTTTTGGAGTTAACTCATTTTTAAGAAGGAAATGCTTCAAACAATGTCATCCCACAGCTAGAATGATAAAGACTTCTACATGCATTTTTTACATCAAACAAGCAAAAAAGATGAAAAAAAAATATATTGTGTAAGGATAATGTGCATCAAACGAAAACAAACTGACAATGGACTCGTGGTTGTTTTTTTTTAAAAATCAGATTTATAAAGAATTGTTCATGAATTCAATGTATAAGACTACGGTCAATGTTATTAGTTTTTAGCTCACCTGGCTATGCAAGGGTGAGCTTTTGCCATCACTTTGCGTCCGTCGTCCGTCTGTCCATCCGTCGTTAGCTCACTTTCAAAAATCTTCTCTTCTGAAACTACTGGAGGGATTGGTTTGAAACTTAATAGTAATCATCTATGACATGTCCTGTACAAACGATCCTCATTTTATTATGATCCGATGAAAAACATGGCCGCGGTGCTAAAAATAGAACCTAGGGGTAAATTGCAGTTTTTAGCCAATAACTCAAAAACCGATGCAGATATAAAAAATCTGACAAGGTAAAAATGTTCAGAATGCCGAGATCTATCTGCTCTGCAATTTTGAAGAAAATTGGAAAACCCGTCTGAGAGTTATAGCCCTTTTTCCATAAATTTTTCAAAATTTGTGCATTTTTTATTTTTTATTTCAAAAACTGTAACAGATAGAGGTGAAGTGTAAATTAAAAAAATGTTCAGCATATCAAGATCTACATACTCTGAAATTTTGAAGAAAATCCAAAGGCCTGTGTATGATTTATTGGCCGTTTTTCACCATTTTTTTTTTCTTTTTTTTTCCAATGCCATATGGTTATGGGTTATTTCCCTTTAAATTCTGTGTTCAAATCTTCTTTAGTTAAGTTTTCTCTTTTAAGCTTTAGAGAAATTCCCTACTATCACTTCATTAAAAAAATTATTTCTTCCATAGTTAAGAGCAAAAACAGTGTTTTTGTGCAAATTTCTGCAATTTTTTGCAAAAATACTTTCTTAATCTTTACCTTATTTCATGTTATAATGATTTTCCTATATAAACATATTGTTTACATTATTGGGTCTGTAGTGGCGAATCACTATGATGACTGCTGTATGTTGAAGTAGTTTATCAGCTTCATAGACTGTTTAATGTTAAAAATATTAGGAAATAAAGCCTTAGTGAGCAGTTGATGAAATTAACCTGAATGGATTTGAACGGAACTTGGCATTAATGATGCTNCTGTCGTTATTTGCTGAAATAAAATATTTTTTATACAACAAATTGTGGTTCTCCTTCCTTTATTTGCTATTTTCACTCTAATAAAACTTATGATAAAACATAAAACTTGCTGCACACAAGATCTTCATAGATTCATCTCACAGGTAAAATGGGGAATCCCCTATTTTCACAGGTGTCTGATGTACAGGTAAACATAAATTTATTGCGATACACATAGAATAATACCCCAGTATTGTTTGGTGATGAACCAAAAATTCTCCTTTGTTGCAAGATGAACTGAAGCTTTACATCTAAACAATACCTATTGTAGAAGTGTGAATCTGCTTTAGGGCATTCTGTTGTCAATCGACTCTTGATTAAATTACCTATGGAAAAAAATTCCTTCCTTGGTCAAGAATTTTGTTTCAACTTACTGTTTTGTCATTTAATGATTGCTAAATAATTACTTAATGGTGAAATTATTTCCCTAATGGTCAAGTCTTTTATATTTAATCATTAAGTCATTATTGAGCAATCATTTAATGACATTAGAATAAGTTGCAACAAAATTCTTGACCAAGGAAGGAAATTTTTTCCATAGGTAATTTAATCAAGAGTCGATTGACAATAGAATGCCCTAAAGCAGATTCACACTTCTACAATAGGTATTGTTTAGTTGTAAAGCTTCAGTTCATCTTTCAACAAAGGAGAATTTTTGGTTCATCACCAAACAATACTGGGGTATTATTCTATGTGTATCGCAGTAATGTGTTTGATAATCATTGATTAGAGTAAAGGAAATAGGCAATTAAACAAAGGAAATTTAAAAAAAAAAAAACATGCTAATTATGACTAATTATAATTAGAGTCCTACTTATAAATATTCATGTGTTGGTCACGTGACGCTGTTCCTATTTTAAATACAATTTGTCAAAAATGTCCCAGATTGTTGACCAAATGATTTCAACAATGAAACAAACCTGGTGTTCAAATAAAACACAGAAAAAACAATTTATATGTTTATCATTACTACAGTTTAATGTAATAACAGATAACTACATGTAAACATTATATTGGATGTAGGTCAACAAAGGTCACACAGGTACTTACACTCCCGATTCCAGACAAGAATAAAACAACACTAGAAGTTTATAAAACTTTATTTTTCACAAACATAAATTTTTATTCAATGAATATCAAAGAATAGACACTAAAATAAAAATATTTAACAAATATTTCACAATGTTGACACTTATGCAGTCACACGTATCGTAATTGTCGTCAGCTGTTCTGTACTTCCGGTCTGTATTTGGCTTTCCTTTAATCGAAAAATCCACTTAATTACAATATTTTCTCTGACAAATGGGCTTTGCAATTAAGCGAAATCCACTGTATATTGAACACACCTATAGCAGAATTGAACAAAACAAATGGAATTATCTAGCTTTTGACGTTTGGAACCATATAAATAGTATCAAGTCATGAAGCTAAAATCTAAAAACAGTAAAAGATAAAAGTAGACTTAAGGTTTTGGAGTTAACTCATTTTTAAGAAGGAAATGCTTCAAACAATGTCATCCCACAGCTAGAATGATAAAGACTTCTACATGCATTTTTAACATCAAACAAGCAAAATAGATGAAAAAAAAATATATTGTGTAAGGATAATGTGCATCAAACGAAAACAAACTGACAATGGACTCGTGGTTGGTTTTTTTTTTAAATCAGATTTATAAAGAATTGTTCATGAATTCAATGTATAAGACTACGGTCAATGTTATTAGTTTTTAGCTCACCTGGCTATGCCAGGGTGAGCTTTTGCCATCACTTTGCATCCGTCGTCCGTCTGTCCGTCCGTCGTTAGCTCACTTTCAAAAATCTTCTCCTCTGAAACTACTGGAGGGATTGGTTTGAAACTTTATAGTAATCATCTATGACATGTCCTGTACAAACGATCCTCATTTTATTATGATCCGATGAAAAACATGGCCGCTGTGCTAAAAATAGAACCTAGGGGTAAATTGCAGTTTTTAGCCAATAACTCAAAAACCGATGCAGATA
Organism: Modiolus philippinarum; assembly: GCA_002080025.1. Lineage (NCBI taxonomy): Eukaryota > Metazoa > Mollusca > Bivalvia > Mytilida > Modiolidae > Modiolus > Modiolus philippinarum. The sequence goes on from MJUU01037832.1 coordinate 11,635, forward strand.
TAAAAAATCTGACATGAGGTAAAAATGTTCAGAATGCCGAGATCTATCTGCTCTGCAATTTTGAAGAAAATTGGAAAACCCATCTGAGAGTTATAGCCCTTTTTCCATAAATTTTTCAAAATTTGTGCATTTTTTATTTTTTATTTCCAAAACTGTAACAGATAGAGGTGAAGTGTAAATTAAAAAAAAGTTCAGCATATCAAGATCTACATACTCTGAAATTTTGAAGGAAATCCAAAGGCCTGTGTATGATTTATTGGCCGTTTTTCACCATTTTTTTTTCTTTTTTTTTCCAATGCCATATGGTTATGGGTTATTTCCCTCTAAATTCTGTGTTCAAATCATCTTTAGTTAAGTTTTCTCTTTTAAGCTTTAGAGAAATTCCCTACTATCACTTCATTAAAAAAAATTTTCTTCCATAATTAAGAGCAAAAACAGTGTTTTTGTGCAAATTTCTGCAATTTTTTGCAAAAATACTTTCTTAATCTGTACCTTATTTCATGTTATAATGATTTTCCTATATAATTACTGGGTCTTTAGTGGCAAATCACTATGATTTCTGCTGACATGTATGTTGAAGTAGTTTATCAGCTTCATAGACTGTTTAATGTTAAAAATATTAGGAAATAAAGCCTTAGTGAGCAGTTGATGAAATTAACCTGAATGGATTTGAACGGAACTTGGCATTAATGATGCTTATGAGGTGCTGACTATAATATATATATGTATTGTGACTTATGCTTAAATGTCATCCAACATGGCCATCTGCAGGGAACTTAATTTATTACTCGACTGTATGGAAAGAGCATACAAAGAATTTTTTATCTGAAACAACTTGGCTAGTCACAATGTATCTTAGATGGTCCCCTTCAAAACAGATTTCCTTCAAGTCTGCACCTTTTGCAAATTGGCTACCAATGGGAAACAAAGTTTAATATAGGAGTACATTCAAAGATCCATTTGGCCAGTTGGAAATAAACTTTGGCACAATACTTAATTTTCTTTAAAATTGTGTCCTGCAGATCCATCCCTTATCCAAGATGGCATGCAAAAGGGAAAATAGTTAAATTAAAGTTGGATCATATAACATAAATGTTGGCTCTTGAGAGCCTCTTGTTGTTTTTACTTATGTTAATTAGAATTATTCCATTTTGCAGTTTTATATAGATCCAGCTAAATTGTTACCATTACAGAGATTTTTACCCAAACCACCTGGTTCAGCTGGTAAAACTAGAGGTGGTGGTCGTGGAGGTAAGAGTTCTACTGCTGTTAAAGTTATAAATAGGCTTTAAGAGCTCTAAATAGAAATTTGGGTGGAAAAGTTTTTTAAGTCTCAATCACAGGGGTGTTCACTACCCTTGATTCGGGCCTCAAAATATGCCATTTCATATTCACACTTAAAATTATGCTGTCCTTTTATTGTGTCAAAATTATATTTTTCTCTAGGTCATTCAAATGCTTGCATAAAGTCATTTTCAAAAACAATATGATGACTGGGATGATAAATGCATACAAATTAAATATTTATATATATATTTAATTTTATAATTTGATATAAAAAATTTAGATTACTGAAAAGTGGCCAAAATTGCATACAAGCTTCACCAACATTACTAAAAGTCTTGAAAAATTGTGAACACCTTGGCAATCAGTTACAAAATTGTACATGCATGTACATTTATTGTGTCATCTGCATTCACGCAGTGGCGACATATAGGGATTACTATCCGTCGTCTTGCGGCGTCATCGTCGTCCGCGTTTGCGTCACAAAAATTTCTGTCACATTTTTTCTCGGGAACTACGTATCCCAGCTTTCTGCAATTTGGCATGGAGTATCAGTATGGGACCCATTCATTCTCATGAATCACAGATCCTAGCCATCTACAATTCAGTATGGAGTATCAGTATGGGGACCTTTATTGTGTTATAAAGTTTGGGATCTCTTGTATGCCCACTTCCGGTTTGAAGGAACTTAGAATATTTTTGCTGATTAGCGTCACAAAATTTTTTTTTTTATTTTACTCAGGAACCACAATTCCAAGCCTTCTGTTATTAGCATTGAGTATCAGTATGGGGACCTATACTGTGTAATAGAGTTTTGAATCTCTGGCATGCCCATATCCTGTTTGACTGAGCTTATAATATTTTTCGAGTCTTGAAAATTTCTGTCAAGTTTTTCTCAGAAACCACATATCCCTGCCTTCTGAAATTTGGCATGGAGTATCAGTATGGGGACCTATAATGTGTAAGAGGGTCTGGGATCTCTTGCATGCCAACTCCTGTTTAATGAAACTTAGTTTTTGTGTTATTACACTGGCGACGCATGTCTTCCATGGAAGACTTACTACTAAGTTTAGAATACAACTAGTACAAATTCATTAAGACAAACTACAAAAATATGAATACCAATATATTCTGATACTGAATATTTTTGATTCAATATTATATTTTGAATTCTTGATTTCTATTCTATAGTAAGATTTGTCCTGAGGAAGAACACCGTAATATTTAGGGGCACATCCAATGCATTTAAAAAGTTTCAATATTGAGATTTTACCCATTTATTAATAAATATGTCATAGATTTAGGGGATAATTGATCACTGAACATAGACTACCATACTACCTCAAAAGATAAAACAAATATGATGTCTAGTGAACAAGTGAAGTAATAAAACTTATATAATGAATGCATTTATTATTTTATTCACAGGAGGAAGAGGTGGTGGCAGAGGAGGTCGTGGTGGAGGTGGAGGGTTCAGAGGGGGTGGACGAGGTGGTGGTGGTGGATTTAGAGGAGGAAGAGGTGGTGGTGGTGGGTTCAGAGGGAGAGGAGGTGGAGGTTTCAGAGGGGGAAGGGGAAGATGATGAACTGTAAATGTATTTTATTTTTTTTGTATACATGATTTGTAATGATTACAAGCAATATTTTTGTTATTGTACATGGACTTGTTTGCCAACGTAAAAGTTGTAGATCATGTACATGTATTCATATCATGAATGAATAAATTTTTCATCCGAGTTAAGCGTAAGCAGGAATAAATTTTTGGATAGTTTAAATATGCAATTTTTGAAAAATCAGCAACATACAACAAAGGAACTGAAAGGAATATGAAATTTTGAAATAGATAAAAACATGAAAAATTGTAAGACTGGAGAATTCCATTAGAACATTCTGGTGAATGTATAACAAGGGTTATATGTAAAATCTGTGGATTAGGATTTTGTTGAGATTTACTCATGTTTTATATATTTTATTAGGTTGCAGTAGAATTCTATATATTGGGGTAATATGTTTTTGTTACGTACAAATATTTTAATTTTTTCCAATTATATCAGATTTCCATGTAGATGGATGAATGATTTGTGTTGGCCACAGAAACTGACATGATTATAAAGAAAAAATCAAATTTTATGTAAGAATGTATGTGTAAATCACCCATATCCTTCCTTACCTGATTTTATGTAATGTTGTAAGCCTGTATTTTGCTCTGTTTGTTTTGATCATTATTGGCAATTTTTACATTTTTTGTTACACAGCCAAATTTTATTTATCTATAATATACATAATAGTGATTTTAAGTGGCTGAATTCAAATCAATTGTGTATATTTCTTTACACTGATAACTATCAATTGTTGAAATTTTTAGTATTAACAGTTAATAGCAAATTATTATGACAGTATAGCAAATTATTATGACATTTACTGTAGATATTATTTTGGATACAGTGCATGTTGTTTTGTTAGAGGAATTCTGTTGATTACATGGTTGCTGTTCTGCTATAACTATTTATATACAGTGAAAGCAATCAAACTACGGTCTGTGTAATAATCTGAATCACTTATTCACAAAAACCTCTACAGTTAAAGCAAATTTGGTTTCAAGAAAGAATGTGAACTACTACACTTAGTAATAATAATACTACTTTAAATATGAACTTTTTACTAAGATCTGTTGTTAATAACTGTAAAACATGCTATTTTAAAAATATATCTGTTGGTAATATTGTTGATCATATATCTGTTGAATAAATGTACATCAACCAATAAATAAAGGTTTAAAGCCTAAATATATTAGATTTGTCTTCATTGCAACTTGAATACATAATTTAAATTTTTAGCTCCCCTGGCTATAGCGTTAACTTTTCATCAAAAGATCTTCTATGAAACTACTGGACCAATTGGAATCAAACTTTGCCACAATAGTCCCTAGATGGTCCCTTGGGAAAAATGTCTTTTTCAGGTTCAACTATGTCCAACATTTCCGTCAGAGAAAACATACGTTTAACATTGGAACCTCTGGGGAAACTCATTCAAAGATCTTCTCCCCTGGAACTGCTTAGCCTGTTTGAACCAAACTTGACCGCATTACTCTTTCGGTAGTCCCCTGCAAAAAAGGTGTTTTCAGGTCAGTGCTATATTCAAGAAGGCCACCATCAGGAAACGTACAGTATAGGGCTTTATATTCGTGGTACGAAATTTTCGCGGTTTTCAGTGTTTGACGTGTTCACTGTGTTTTATATTCGCAGATTTCTAGTTTAAGTAATTATTTCCATTTATAAGCAGGTAAACAGTGAAATATTTGCAGGTATAAATTTTGCGGACATCATTTTAAATTCAAATAGCGTGAAAATTTATACCCTGCGAAATATAACAACCATACAGTAGTTTAACATTATATCCTATCAGAAAACACAAAGATCTCCTGAAACTGCTGAAATAATTGGAACAGAACTTGGTCACAATGGTCTTTGAATGGTCTAATGGTTTAACATTTGATGCTTTGGGTAAACATATTTTTTCCTAAGAAACTAATAAGCCAATTATAATTAAATGTGGCCACACCAGTCCTTGGCTGCTCACTTGCAATAAAGGTGGTTTCAGATCAGTGCTATATCCAAGATTGCTGCCAGCAGGAATCATAATTTAACATTGGACCCATTAGAAAATGCATTCAAAGATTTTCTCCTCTGAAACTGCCAAGCCAATTGGAACAGAACTTGACCACAATAGTCCTTGAATGGTCCCATGAAAAAAGGTGTTTTTAAGGTGGGGCTTTATCCAAGATAAAGTTTAACATTTGAGTCTTTGGGGAACACATTCAAAAATCATATCTGAAACTACCTTGCAAATAAGAAACAAACTTGGCCACAATAGTCCTAGGGTGGTCCCTGCAAAAAATGTTTTCAGCTTCAGCACTTCACGCAAGATGGCTGCCAGCAGGGTACATAGTTAAACATTTAACCAGTTGGAAAACGCATTCAAAGATCTCTATCACTGCATAGCCAATTACAACCTGACTTGGTGAGTTTTTGGACGTCACTAATGCCAGTTGTCCGTCCGTCGATTGTAAACTTTTGTTTAAAAGAATTTCGTCTTAAGAACCACCAAATAGACATGAACCAAACTCCACATGAATCATGCTTATGAGATGCTGACCAAGTGTTGTTACTTTGGTGACGATTCACCATCAAATATGGCTGCCAATGGAGCACTTAGTACAATAAAGCGCTTTCCCCCCCAAGAACTTCTTCTCAATAACAACTCGATGGATTTAACAAACTTGATAGAAGGAGGCTTCTGAGTGTTCTTACTTTGGTGCTAATTTGTCATCCAACGTAGTTTGAATTTGGACCCTATACATACAAAGATCTTCTAGGGAACTGCTGGATGTATTTAAAGCGACAGTGTTGTTATTTTGGTGCCGATTTGTCATTAATAGATATGGCAAGGAAAAAGTGCACTGATTTTTAGCTCACCTGACCCAAAGGGTCAGTGTGAGCTATTGCCATCACTTGGTGTCCGTCGTCCGTCTGTCATCCGTCCGTCCGTCAAACTTTTCACATTTTCATCTTCTCCTCTGAAACTACTGAAGCAAATTCAACCAAACTTTACAGGAAGGATGTATGGAAGGTCCTTTACAAAGATTGCTCATTTCGTTCCAATCTGACAAAAAACATGGCCGCCATCGCTGAACTTAGATTAAAAATTGGACCTGATGGGAAAAATCACATTTTCATCTTCTGCTATGCAAACACTGAGGCAAATTTAACCAAACTTTACAGGAATAATATACTAAAGGTCCTTAACAAGGATTGCTTACTTTATTCCGATCCGACAAAAAACATGGCCGCCAGCACGGAACATGGTTTAACATTGGACCCTATGGGAAAATCTCATTTTGATCTTCTGCTCTGAAATGGCTGAAACAAATTCTATCAAACTTTACAGGAATGATGTTTGGAAGGTCCTTTACAAAGATTGCTCATTTCTTCCCAATCCAATAAAAAACATGGCCGCCAGTGCAGAACTTCGGTTTAACATTGGACCCCATGGGAAAATCTCATTTTGATCTTCTGCTCTGAAATGGCTGAAGCAGATTCAACCAAACTTTACAGGAATGATGTACTAATGGTCCTTAACAAAGGTTGCTCACTTCCTTACGATCTGACAAAACACATGGCTGCCAGCACGGAACATGGGTTTAACATTGGACCCTATGGGAAAATCACATTTTGATCTTCTGCTCTGAAACGGCTGAAGCAAATTCAACCAAACTTTACAGGAATGATGTATGGATGGTCCTTTACAAAGATTGCTCATTTCATTTCGATCTGACAAAAAACATGGCTGTCAGCGCAGAACTTAGGTTTAACATTGGATCCATGGGAAAATCTCATTTTGATCTTCTGCTCTGCAATGGCTGAAGCAGATTCAACCAAACTTTACAGGAATGATGTGCTAATCGTCCTTAACAAAGGTTGCTCACTTCCTTACGATCTGACAAAAAACATGACTGCCAGCACGGAACATGGGTTTAACATTGGATCCTATGGGAAAATTACATTTTGATCTTCTGCTCTGAAACGGCTGAAGCAAATTCAACCAAACTTTACAAGAATGATGTATGGAAGGTCCTATACAAAGATTGCTCATTTCACTTAGATCCGACAAAAAACATAGCCACCAGCACGGAACATGGTTTAATATTGGACCCTATGGGAAAATCACATTTTCTTCTTTTCCTCTGAAACCACTGAAGCCAATTCAACCAAACTTTACAGGAATGATGTACTAAAGGTCCTTAACAAAGATTGCTCATTTTGTTCTGATCAGAGAAAAACATGACCGCCAGCACGGAACATAGTTTAACATTGGACCCTATGGGGAAATCACATTTTCATCTTCTCTTCTGAAACCACTGAAGCAAATTCAACCAAACTTTACATTTTACAGGAATGATGTACTAAAGGTCCTTTACAAAGATTGCTCATTTTGTTCTGATCCGACAAAAAACATGGCTGCCAGCGTGGAACTTGGGTTTAACATTGGACCCTATGCGAAAAATCACATCTTCTCTGAAATCACTGAAGCAAATTCAACCAAACTTAACAGGAGGGTATTTTACAAAATTTGCTAATTTTATTTCAATCCGACAAAAAACATGGCTGCCAGCGACGAACTTAGATTTAACATTGGACCTTTTGGGAAAGTCACATTTTAATCTTCTCTGCAACTGCTGAAGCAAATTCAACCAAACTTTACAGGAATGATGTACGGAAGGTACTTTACAAAATTTGCTCATTTTATTTCAATCTGACAGAAAACATGACCTCCAGTGCAGAACATAGTTGAACATCGTAGCCCGGTATGTGAAAACCATACTTTTCATTATCTTCTATGAAACTATTCAAGTAATTTAACTAAACTGTATTGGAGTTTACTCATTTCAATAGGATCAGAAAAAAAAAACACTTGTGCCAATGGAGAATATAGCTTAACATTAGACCTCATAGGTAAAATACATCTTTTTTGGTCATGCATGGCATTGAAGCATTTTGTCAGGTGAGCGATACAGGCCCAGTCTCTGAGCCTCTAGTTTACCGTAGTTTTGTAACCAGTTACAAGGTTACATAGTGGTAGCAATATTTTGTACTGCATTAGGGGTACACCTTGTAAAATCAGTTACAATTCTTAGTACAGGTTTTTATGCCTTGTAACTGGTTTTTATGAATTGTAACTGATTTAACATTGTGTAACCCTATTGTAACTGATTTGAAAAATGTCCTCTCAGATTTTATTATTTTTATGGCTTGTGACTGGTTTTTAAGAATTGTAACTGATTTTAGCATTGTGCAACCCCATTTTAACTGTTTGAAAAATGTACCCTATGATTTTATTCTTTCTGTAACAGGTTTTAAGAATTGTAACTGGTTTTTAAGAATTGTATGAACTGTAGCAGTTACAGTGGTAGGGGTGCCCCAAAAATGTAACCAGATACAAAAGTGTGGGTTGAAATCGCTGCACTGCTTTCTTGCCACATATGGTCATTAAACCTGGCTGCCAGCGGCGAATCTTAGTATAAGATTGGAATCTATGGGAAATGCTTACAAAGATCTTCTAAGAGATGCTGAATGGATTAAAACCAAACATGGCATGAATGATACTTGTAAGGTGTTGACCAAGTGTTGTTACTTTGGTGCCAATCCATCATAAACCATGGCAGACAGTGATGTGAACTTAGTTTAACATTGGCCCTATGGAAAATACATACAAAGATCTTCTAGAGAACTGGGAAATGTATATAAAGATCTTCTAGAAAACAGGGAAATGTATATAAAGATCTTCTTCTAGAAAACCGCTGAACGTACATGCACTTAAACCAAACATAGCATGAATATGTGAGGTGCTGACCAAGTGCTGTTACTTTAGTGCCATCATCAAACATGGCCAACAGCGGCGAGGCTAAATTTAACATTGGACCCTTAGATGAAGTGAAGAGAGAACCCCGGATTGGATTTAAACTTAACATTGCATGAATGATACATGTGATTGCTGATCAAATGTTGTTTCTTTCGTGCCCATGCATCTTTGGACCTATGAGAAATGCATACAAAGATCTTTTTTATAGAGAACTACTGAAAGGATTTTAAACCAATCATGGCATAAATGATATAAGAGGTGCTGCCTAAGTGTTGTTATGTTGGTGCCAATCTTTCATCCAACATGGCCATCAGTTATGAACTTAGTTTAACATTGGATCCTAAGGGAAATGCATTCAAAGATCTCCTAAAGAATGGCTATATAGATTTAAACCAAACATGGCAAGAATCTTACTTAATTTGAGGTACATACCAAATGTTATTCCATTGGTGCCGATTCCTCATCCAATATGCTTAGTTTAACAATGGGAAATACATACATAGACTTATTTCTGGACAACCGATGAATGAATTTAACGGAAACATATATGAGGTAATGACCGAGTGCTGTTACTTTAATGCCAATCTGTCATCCAACATGGCCGTTAGCGGAGTACTTAGTTTAAAATTTGGACATTATGGGAAATGCATTCAAAGATTTTCTTCTAGATAACCAAACCAAACATGGCATGAATGTTACTGATGCTGATCAAGTAATGTATCTAAAATGGTTAGCTTCAAATTATGTCAATTGGAACCTTATGTGCATTCCTTTCTAAAATTTTAGTTAAAATAGCTAAATACCAATATTTCTCCTTAATATCTATGTCTACAATTATTGTCTTTAGGACAATGTATCATAATTTTGCTGCATCATGTAGATTGTCCAATAGCTATTTTATCTCCCTTGACGAAAATCGTGGAAAGCGAGACATAGGCTTGCAAAGTATTACGACAGAGACAGCATTATTTTTTACCAAGTACGGGATAGTTTGAAAAACCTTTGATATAGGAGCATCAAATTTAGTCCAATTAAGTGCAAGTAAACGGAGTAAAAACATGTGGAATTGACCCAATTTGCATTGTTCAGTGACTACTGATAAGATCCATTTCTCAATAATCATAAGAGGTAGGTTGATAATATTAAGTATGTAGGTTGGTCTTGGGTAGTACATGTCAGTCTGGTATGTGGCTTTTGTCCTTGATATTAATTTCATGGTCGAGTGGCTATGTTGTGTTTCTCTGATTAAGTCCATTTCACAATAAATACAAGTTATAGGTCGATAGTATTAGTATTTAGATTCGTCATGGGTAGTACATGTTAGTCTGGTATATCACTTGTCCTTGACAAGTTTCTCTGATTAGGTCATTTTTCTCAATATCATACGATGTAGGTCAATTGTATTTAGTATGAAGATTGCAATTGGTCTTGACTATGAAATGTAAGTCTAGCAATTGACATTTGTCCTTAACCTCAAATACGTTGTCTGGTTGCCAAGTTAAGTTTCTCTGAATAAATCCATTTCTCAATAACACACACCCTATTACCGGCATTCCCAACTACAGTAGCTATCCCGCCTGCAGATTTGTAAACAACTTGAAGACAGAAGAAGGTGATGCTTTCACTTACAGATAAATCATATTAATTTTGTCTTTTATGCTTTAAATGTAGCTAACATGTATATGAATATTCATGACAAATACTAAGTAACAATCTTTTGAAACTTCGGAGATTTTGAGGAAGAAATTTGCAATTTTCAATTTTATTGCTGAAAATCTGCATTAAAACACTTTTCATCTTAAAACGCCTTTATAAAACTTAAGAATTTCGACGCTTATGTAATGTACAACATTTGATTTATATGAAATCTAGCTTTTCATTTAGTACTGCATAACGGCGGAATCCTCATTTTATTTCCAGCTCTTGGCAACCCCGAACAACAGGTTTTAAAATTATTGACTATCACTGAAAACAGATAGTGACGATCCCAAACGATGAACTAAGCTTAAAAGAAAAGAACAAAATTATTTGTATTTAAAGAGGGTAGCGTAGTAAACATATTGTTTCAACTAGATATTTTTGTTCATAAATTGGTGGCCTTTATATGTTACCGGAGCTTTCATCGAGTTCTGGGCAAAATAAAGCAACGCTGACCATATAAATTCCATGAAAGAGCCTGTATTGCTCACCTAGAGCATACACTCCAAGAACAAGAGACTCAAGAGCCTGTATCGCTCGCCTGGAGCATGACCAATGAAATTAGTAAAAATGAACGTTTTTGTTAAAGGGTCTTAATTTCAAACTTTGTGTCAAATTGTCCAACATTTAACCATTTTTCCCTGCTACCTGCTTTCTTGATCAGCACTTCATAAATAATTCATGCCATATTTCTTATAAATGCATTCAGAAGTTCTATAGAAGATCTTTGTATGTATTTCTCATAGGGTCCAATTTAGAAAATTCACTGCTGGCAACCATGTTTGGTGACAATTCGACAACAGAGTAAAAACATTTGGTCATGGGCCTGAACAACATATTTTTTGCAAGGGACAATCAAACACTTTTGTGGCAAAGTTTGGTTCAAATTGTCTCAGCACTTTCAGAAGAGAAGATCTTTGAATGTCTTTTCCAAAAGGGTCCAATGTTAAAACTATGCTCCGCGCTAGCGGCCATCTATGATATAGCGGTGGCCTGAAAAACACACATTTTTTGCAGGGGACAACCTTAAGACTATCGTTGCCAAGTTTGGTACCAGTTGTCTCAGCAGCTTCGGAGAGGAAGATCTTTGAAAGTGTTTCCCTAAGATACAATGTTAAAATTATTTCCCCTGCTGGTGGCAGTCTTTGAAATAGCACAGATACGAAAAACAATGTTTTTATTTTTTGCAGAGGACCACCTAAAGACTATTTTGGCCAAGTTTGGTTCCAATCAGCTCAGCAGATTCAGATGAGAAAATCTTTGAATATCTTTTCCCATAGTCCAATGTTTAAACAGTGTTCCCCATTGGCAGCCACTTTGGATACAGCGCTGACCCGAAAAACAACTTTTTTGCAGAGGGACCACCTTAGAACTACTATGGCCAAGTTTGGTTCCACTTGGCTCAGTAGTTTCGGAAGAGATCTCTTAATGTGTATTCCAATAGGGTCCAATGTTATAACTATGTTCCCCGCTGTCAGCCATTTTGGATAAAGCGCTGACCTGAAAAATATCTTTTTTTTTCACAGGGGACCACCTAAGAACTATTGTGGCAAAGTATGGTTCTACTTGACTCAGCACTTTCAGAAGAGGAGAATATATTTGAATGTCTTTTCCCATTGGGTCCAACGTTAAAACTGTGTTCTCCGCTGGCGGCCATCTTTGTAGAGGACCACCTAAGGACCATTGTGGCAAGATTTGTTTCCAATTGGCCCAGTAGTTTCAGAGGAGAAGATCTTCAAAGAAAAGTTTACGCCAGACGGACGAATTTCGGAATGAACTCATCCCTCTCATCTTACTGAACATTTATACAAAGTTCCGGTAAATTCTGGAATATAGTTCTTGGATATTTAATCCTCAGTTTATTGGCGGAAGAGTAATAATAATAATAAGAAGAAGACTTCGTCTTTGGTGACATAAAAATGAAAGAAAACAGAACAATACCGGTTACGTCCGCTGCGACATAAATACGAAAAGGAATAAAAAAGAAGAAGTCGCACTTAATATATGAATGCTGATAAATTTCAATTCTTGCAAATATCATTTTTAAGGTAGTACGGAAGTCCTTTGTGATTTGAGCATGGATACATTGATATAATGCACTGGATGAAAATAGAAACGGGGTTTGGGAGATGATGGGTTTATGATTAGAGGAATTTAATACAGTGTGGAGCAGGAGCGGGAGATTA
>MJUU01037833.1:30162-53938 GCA_002080025.1 Modiolus philippinarum
CTGTTATGGCCTGGGGAGGTTTTACCTTGATCTGTTGATGAAAATAGGGACTATAAATAGTTTACATTGAATGAAAAAATATTGTTCTTTATTAAAATTTTTAAAATTACATAATTCAAAAATAAATATTGCAGCATAAATAAAGGGAATTTGAATTAATTGTCATTTTTTTCTTTCACTAATTAAATAGATTTATCTTTCTATAAGGTAATACTTTATCAAGGTAAAACCTCCCCAGGCCATAACAGATTGATATACAATAGTATTGTTGGACAATTCAAAAGGATCCTGATTGTAATGATAAGTTAACAAAAGCAACCCACCAAAAACTTTTTCCAATCTATGTTGTAGTCCAGCAAAACCAGTTGCTCAAAAAAATAATAGGTACAGCTTACTCAAATAGTTAAATTGGTTAAATAATAGGAACTAGTAGACCGGTAAGGTCATACACAATGGACAATAAGAAAAATTATTCCCAGGGTCTATAGCTGTTTTCTGTGTCAAACAGGGGGTGCGGGGATCACTGTCGTTTCCGACAGTCCTTACTCTAGTTTTGTTGTAGAATTGTTGCATATAGTCTGCAGATGCGCAATAAGCTTTCGGATTTTCAATATTGGTCTTGGTGCAAACAAGAGGCCCAATGATGTCAATTTTTACACATGTGGCATGTGACACAAACTCCTCCTACATTTATGGATTTAGGGATTTAGTTTTGTTATAGAATTGTTGCATATAGTTTGTAGATGCACAATAAGCTTTTGGATTTTTGATATCGGTCTTGGTGCAAACAAGAGGCCCCATGATGTCAATTTTAACAAAGACCCAAAGATGTGGATTAGACACATGTTGCATGTGACGCAAACTCCTCCTACAGTTTTGGATTCTACCTAGCAACCCTACTTAAAATGTTTGTGTAGTTTAGGACGACTATTTTCATAAATTGGATTTCAAAAATATTTGATTCCAATTTTGGTAAATTTCCTGACAGTCTCAAAGACCACTTATTTTTTGGAATTCTACTTAGCAACCATATATCCTAGAATTCCTTAATAACAATAATGACTATCAATAGATAGATTTTAAAAAATAATGAAAAAAATTATGCCTAAGGTGTATAAGAACTGTTTTCTGTGTCAAACAGGGAGTGCGGGGATAGATGTTGTTTCTGACAACATCTAGTTATAATTGATATTTGGCTGAATTTTCTATCTGTTATCATCTGTACCAATGTGAAAGCAATGGTTATATTTTTGCGTTTTGCCCATGCCACCACTTAGTGGCATTTTCCACATTTTCAATCCTCTCAAAATTCAACTTAGTAGAAATGGTTGGTATGACCTGAATGTTTACTTTGATTTTTTTTTTTTTTCAAATAAAGGGTTCAACATGGTCGCAGGGATGTACCTTCATATCTGAGTCGATATGGCGATCTGGCCCCTGACAGATGAAAGTTAGTAGCCCAGCTGTATAGTATACTAGCCCAGTAATATGCGTCTAACAATAATGTCACAATTTTGGCAGCCAGCCGGGGGACTGGTTTTAAGTTTTTAGGAGCCATGGGCTACTGCCAGTACTGGGCCCCTGGGTAGGTTAAAGCTAATTATGCATTTTATGTCATTTCAGTACATCAGATTGTTGATGTGAAACATTATCTTGTACATAGAGCCAATATGATTATACTAGTAGCTGATATAGAAGTTAATTTAGTTGACAAAGTGGAAAGAATTCTATAATAAACTTAAACTTTTACAAATACAGAACAATGAGAGACATTTAAAGCTTATTATATTTGTTTTTAATTTTAGAATGGTTATAGGATTATCTGTAGCTTTAGGACTGTTTGGTATTGAGCTGATAGGTTTTATTGGTGGAATCTCCATGTTTATTCCTATGCAGAGTATGCTTTGTATCCTTTTTGACATACTAGTAACTTCAACTTAATGGTAAATATTATGATAGGTTACAGTATTTGAAAACAAAAGTAGCAGAATATCCATACTATGTAAATATTGTTTAAAGAACATTGGAAAAGAAGTGTCGATGAAATTTCAATGCTGTATTAGTATCTCATTAAAAAGATTTTTAAAAAAAACACATTTAAAAGTGAGCAGTACAGAGCATCTCAGGAGATAGGTTACTCTTACTTATGTAACGATGGTAACAGGTAAATTACTTCAACAACAATTTATCTCTGCAAAAGACACAAAACTGTAACATACACATGTGCACTCAGAATTTTCTTATGCAAATACATGCTTCATCAACTCAGTGAATATTTTGCTGACACAGAAAAAAAAAATATGTAGAAATTTAAAATGTTAAATGCATTATCCTTGACAATTTCTAGCAATAGCAGCACATACGGGGGCAGCTGTTTCTTTATCCTACTTCATATTCCGATCCTGGCCGTGTTATAGATACTGGTACATCTTTAGTTTTTCCAGTGCCTTCCCAGCATTCACAGAAATATGTGTTATGATTTTAATTGGATGTTGTAGAAGAGGCTTGTTATAGCGAAAATTTTCGATAAATTTTAATTATTTTGATTGACTCCCTTTGTTTTATACTTCAGTGCATTATTTAATGAGTTCAAGGACTTTTTATGCTATTTAATATGTCATATCTTTTTTCAATGAAGATCAACTAATATCTTATTTGTTGTATAATAATGTTGCCAAAAATTATCTGAATCTCAAGGATACTCTTAAAAAAATCATGGTCATAATTTTTTTGTTGATAATGCTTTGAATATATACTTTTTGGTATTTATTTAAATTTTTTGCCTGACTGCTAAAATGAAATTTTTATTAAACCAGATATGATTTAATTGATTAACCTTTTATTTAAAATATATATAATATTAGGTATAACTGATATAACATGACTACGAACTTTACTGTAATCAAAGTATATTTCCACTTCATACTCCATATATCTCTATAGTGATATGTCGGTAGCATGTTACTGTGATTTGTACAATAAACAAGGGAGATAATCATGAAACTACCATATTTTTTGTTTGTTATCCTTGACAAGTGAACAGCTTGTGCAGCACATGCATCTGGTGCAGTGGCGCTAGTGTACTTCCTGTTTCAGTTTTGGCCATGTGACTATTACTGGTATATATTTGGAGTCTGCAGTGCCTTACCTGGATTCATGGAACTAATAACAATGTTAGGTGTTGGATGTTTCCATGTTCAAGCTTGATAAAAGAATATGTGATAATATTGGATTCCTCAACATGTTTATACATGTATAGGCAGAGAAATTTTAAACTCTCCTATTGCTTTAGGCCATAATTAATAAAATGTGTGTTTCCCCTTACCCGACCCTACTTAATGATGTTGAGTAGGTAGGTAGGAAGAATTTTTTTTTACCATTTTTACTAAAATGTGGTAGTATTACTGTAATTTATCCAAAAAAAAAAGTACATTAAAAAAAAATTTTTTTCAGAAAAGTCAATAAAATAATTTGGGTAGGGTCATATTTTTAGGGTCGGTAGGGTAAGGGGAAACAAACTTAATTTTAATTTTGGCCTTACAAAAATTTAACACCTTTATAAAACATACATTTATGGATACTGGTAATAGGCGTTCTGTAATGTAAATTTTACTAAAATATAATAAAAGATTGTAATACATGCATTCACGTTGATTTAAAAAAAGATATATTTCATAATTACAAATTCCAGTTACGAGTTATTCTCAGTCTTTATTTTGGTATGAATTTAAAAAACATGTACCATATAACTGGAATTCAGTATAGTTCTTGTAGTTTACTATTTCTAGAATTTTAAGTGAAAAAAATATGCAAGAACATTTTATTATCAATTCTACGCACCCCATATCTTTATAGACATACATAGTTTGGCTCATTGCTCAAATTTCTTGAATAAAAGAAAGTTTGTTCTACAAAGAAATTGTTTTTGTTCTAAATGATGACAATATTTTTTTTTTCAGAGATGTTTTTTTCTATCTTTATGATGTTTCCTGATATATAACTTTAATATCTCTATAGTGATTTATGTTCGAATTCTACCTACATGACCTACATTATTATCACTGACTCAGTTTTCTGAATTAATCTTGAAACAAATCATTTCAAAATTTGTATTTATATTCCACATTTCTTTTTAAAAATGCATTTCAATTGATCTCTGTGTGTGCAAAAGAAGAAAATAAAATTTCTAAAGGCAATAGATATTTCTATAAGAGATAGGTGAATGCATTTGTTATCATCTCAAGCCATTTTTTCTTTGTGTAAGTCATATGATGGTAAATGAATTTTGATGAAAAAATAGATGTATAAATAGCTAGGTTGTGTCATAATTTGTATATAACTAATATTTATTGTACAAATTCATGAAAATGTAGTATTTATTATGAAGATCTTGTATAAATTTTTACAAAAGTGTTTTGCCTTTTCATATTATGATACAAATCAGACTAAAAATACAATTGTAGTTAGATGGCTCAAACTACAATAGCTCTAACACCATCGATTTCTCGAACCCTTTTAAGCTTATCTGGCTATGCCAGGGTGAGCTTTTACCATCACTTGATGTCTGTCGTCTGTCCATCCATTCGTACATTCTCTGTTGTAAACTTCAATCAAAGATCTTCTCCTCTGAATCCAATAGTCCAAATGGAACCAAACTTGGTCACAATAGTCCTTGGGTGGTCCCCTTTCAAAATTGTATCAAGACTTTACCTCATCCAAGATGGCCACCACAAGGGAACATAGTTTAACACTGGACTCTATGGAAAAGACATTCAAAGATCTTCTTCTCAGAAACTACAAGTCTAATTAGAACCGAACTTAGTCACTATAGTCCTAAGATGGTACATGTACCTTCCAAAAAATGTGTCTGACAGGTCAGTACCTCATTCAAGATAGCCATCGGCTGTTAACATAGCTTTAACATGGGACCCCTTGGTGAAGACATTTAAGGGTCTTTTTCTTAGAAACTACCAGTACAATTATAACCAAACTTAGTCACAATGGTCCTTAGATGGTCCCTTCCAAAAGAGGCATCTGGCAGATCCCTGCACCTCATCCAAGATGGCGGACAGCTGGGAATAGTTTTAACATTGGACCCTATGGAAAGCACATTCAAAAATCTGCTTCTCTGAAACTACAACATGGCCACCAATCGATCTAAATCATAGCCAATGCTATGACTAGAAAAGTTTAGAGGAACGTCCAGATATGATTTAGATCAATTGGTGGCCGTTTACAAGTCTAATTAGAATCAAACTTAGTCACAATAGTTCTTAGAGTGTCCTTTCCAAAAAATGTGTCAGGCTGGTCAGTACCTCATCGAAGATGGCCGTCAGCGGGTAACATAGTTTGGACATTTGACCCCTTGGTGAAGACATTCAAAGATCTTCTTCTCAGAAACTACCAGTCCAATTATAGCTAAAATTGGTCGCAATGGTTCTTAGATGGTCCCTTCCAAAAGAGGTATCTGGCAGGTCCCTGTTCCTCATCCAAATGGCAGATAGCGGGGAATATACATAGTTTTACATTGGACCCTATGGAGACATTCAAAGATCTTCTTCTCAGAAACTACCTTTTCAATTATAATCAGACATAGTCATAATGGTCCTTAGATGGTCCCTTACAAAAAAGGTATCTGACAGGTTTGTACCTCATCTAAGATGGCCGCCAGCAAGGAATGTTGTTTTAACATTGGACCATATGGTAATTATATTCAAAGATCTTCTTTCTTGAAACTACTAGAACCTACATGTAATTAGGTCACAGTGGTCCTTAAATTGTATTGTTCAAAAAAATGTATCCTGCAGGCTGGTACCTCATCCATGATAGCTGCAAGCAGAAAATACCTTATGGTTCAATGAGAAAATGCATACAAGCCTTGAATCACATGTTTGGTATGATTTAATAACAAAAATAGCTGCAAAAGTATTATTTTTCATACAGAAATATTCATGTATTTACTACAACTTGTACTATACATCAAATAGTTCTAATTATACACATCAATACACTTTAGGTCTTTTATTTAAAAATATTATATAATGAAAAGTGATAAATATAAAAAGGGGATAATAAAACTAAGGGAGGTAATAATTAAATGTGAAGAATTCACAATTTCTAGAAGCCTTAGAATTAAATATTAGAATTTTGAAAAAATATTATAACTTTGGTCAATTTTCTGAAACTCATAAAGACTTATGTGTGAATATATATATATATATTTTATGCAACCATTGATAGCTTTCATTGATAATATTTTCTCCAACATGTTATCATTTCAGCAATTTATAAGGGCAATCCCTAGCATTTCACCAGTTCATCCTCCACAAGTCCATATATCTTTTGAGCTAAAATTCATGAATGAGTGACTATTTTTAGAGTACATTTGTATGAGTTTGGTTTACAATAACAATTATCAGTCATTAGTTGATGCATTTTCAGAGATTTGACAGCTGCTGATTGTTTAATAAATTTGAACAAAAAGCAAATTGGCAAGTGGAAAAGCTGCTTTCTCTTGCAAACCTGTAGCATTGGAACTGTACAAGATAACTAGCGGTAGCAGTTTTAGTTCTAGTATCTCAGATAAAGATCAACACATTAATTGTACTGAATTATATTTTGTGTAGCCTGCATCTAGTTCTTCAAACTTAAACAGTGTTAAGTGGTAACCCTTATTGTCCAATGTTCACTAAACACAGTTCAAGGAAACCTAATTTGATTTCAAGTTTTGTGACTAGCCATTACTAAATACATTTTATTTTCTCTGTTTTTAAACTCAAGGTATGTTCAGTGTGTGAAATGTATTATCCTTTTTAGCTCATCTTGCTATGCCAGGGTGAGCTTAAGCCATCACTTAGCGTTTGGCAGCTGTCTGTCATAAACCTTTCATTCAAAGATATTCTCCTCTGAAAGCACTGGGCAAATCGGAACCAAACTTTGTAACAATAGTCCTTGGATGTAACCTTTAAAACTTGTTTCCAGCAGAACCTTTACCTGCCAAAGGTCGGTGATTCTCTCCGGGTACTCCGGCTTCCTCCACTACTACAACTGACAGTCATGAACTAGCTGAAATACTGCTGAGAATGACGTTAAACCCCATATCAATCAATCAATCCAGCAGAACCGTCGGTGGTTCTCTACAGGTACTCCAGCTTCCTCCACTACTACAACTGACCGTCATGAACTAGCTGAAATACTGCTGAAAGTGACGTTAAACCCCATATCAATCAATCAATCCAGCAGAACCATCGGTGGTTCTCTACGGGTACTCCAGCTCCCTCCACTACTACAACTGACCGTCATGAACTAGATGAAATACTGCTGAAAGTGACGTTAAACCCCATATCAATCAATCAATCCAGCAGAACCGTCGGTGGTTCTCTACGGGTACTCCAGCTTCCTCCGCCACTAAAACTGACCGTCATAAAATACTGCTGAAGGTGACATTAAACCCAATATCAATCAATCAATCCAGCAGAACCGTACCTCATCCTCGCCAGCGGGAAACATAGCTTTTAAAACATTTGACCCTATGGAAAGGACATTAAAAGATCTTCCTCTCAGAAACTACCTTTCCAATTATAACCAAACTTAGGCAAAATGGTCCCTAGATAGTCCCTTCCAAAAAAGTATCCGACAGATCTGTACCTCATCCAAAATGTCGGACAGCGGGGAACATAGTTTAAAGATTGGACCCTATGGAAAAGACATTCAAAGATCTTCTCAGAAACTACAAATCCAATTATTACCAAACTTGGGCACTACAGTCCTTAGCTGGTCCCTTCCAAAAAAGGTATCCGTCAATTCTTTATCTCATCCAAGCTGTCCACCAAGGGGAAACATGGATTTATCGCGGGAAGCTATGGAAAAAGACATTCAAAGATTTTTTTCTCAGAAACTACTAGTCCAATTATAACCAAACCAAAGGTAGGTGGTCCCTTCCAAAAAGGTATCCGGTAGGTCGGTACCTCCTCAAAATGACCACCAACAAGGACCATAGTAGTTTTAACATTAGATCCTATGTAAAAGAAATTCAAAGATTTACTTCTAACAAACTACTGGTCCAATTAGAACCAAACTTAGTCATTATGGTCATAAGATGGTTCTTTCCAAAAAAGGTATCCAGCAGACCTAAACTTTACCCAAGATGGCTGCCACCAGGAAACACCTTATGTTTAAATGTGAAAACACACATTCAAGCTTAAAATTAGGTCACAGTGGTCCTTAAATGGTACGGTTCAAAAAAATGTATCCGGCAGGCTTGTACCTCATCCATTATGGCTGCAAGCAGACAATACCTTATGGTTCAATGAGAAAACGCATTCAAGCCTTGAATCACATGTTCGAAAGGATGCAATAACAAAAATAGCTGTAAAAGTTATTGTTCATACAGAAATTTCATTTTTAGTACTGCAACATGTATTCAATTAATGGTTCTAATTATGTTCATCAAAACGCCTTTAAGGGGTTGTCTTTAATTTAGAAAAAAAGATATAATGAAAATCATAATATTAAAAGGGAGATAATAAAAGTAAGAGAGGTAATGTTATAAAAATATTGCCCTTGGATGAAGAAGTTAGGGTAGATTAACATACGAAGTAAAAAAAAATATCCCCCGACACGAAGTGGAGGGTGATATTTTTTTCACCGAGTGTGTTAATCACCCTAACATTTTCATCCAAGGGCAATTATATGTTTTTTTAAATATACTGAATGCCGAGTTTCCCATATCATCGGGTTGCTGAGTTTACAATAATACTAAAAAATCAATAATACACGTCACATATTTGTTTTGAATAATCATCGGTAAACTTCGGCCGGAGCGGGTGTTGATATTTTAAGTTCGGATGGGCGGGGCTTACGAAAGAAAATGCTTTTATTATCCATTAATTTCATTGGACAAGCAGGAAACAGTTTTATGTAGGAATCTATGGGTAATGCCATTCATTGCTACTTCAGGGATGGTCCAAGTGAGCGATACAGACTCTCGAGAGCCTCTTATTTACCAAATATGAATAATATACTATAATATTTATTATTATTATCCCCTTTATAAGCACTTTACAGTTAATCATTTGTAAGGTTCCATCAGGGAGACTTAGGTTAAATAGGGACAATGGTGGAGCAATCCATGTCGTATAGACACATTCTCTAGTTGTTTTTTTTTTTCAAAAACGTTTTTGGTGGACCTAGGTTGCAAGTGGGCCATATGTGCAACATATTTATTCCCCGCCTACGATAGTAGGGGGGCATATAGTGTTCGGGTCCGTCCGGCCGTTCGTCCCAAGTTAGGTTTCCCACAGGTTTAAGTTTTTTTTCCGTGAAGGATGTTCAATATTGTCATGAAACTTTATATAATCTAAATAAACAAAAATCATTATAAAGTTTTACCCATGCAAACAACTTCATACATCACTGATCACGGGAAAAAGGCGTGATAGTATGAGGTTTACCAACAGGTTATGTTTTTTTTTCTCTGTAAAGAATGTATGCTATATTGTCATGAAACTTTATATAAATACACATTAGTGTCTAATGAAACAAAAATCATAATAAAATTGTATCCATACAACCAACTTCATGCTTCACTGATCACGAGAAAAAACGTGATAGTATGAGGTTTACCCTTAGGTTGAGGTTTTTTCTGTGAAGGGTGTATGCTATTATCATTAAACTTTATATAAATACACATTAGTGTCTAATTAAACAAAAATCATAATAAAATTTTACCTATGCGACCAACTTCATGCTTCACTGATCACGGAAGAAAGCATGATGGTATGAAGTTTACCCACAGGATGAAGTTTTTTTTCTGTGAAAGATGTATTCTATTATCATTAAACTTTATATAAATACACATTAGTGTCTAATTAAACAAAAATAATTATAAAATTTGACCCATGCAACCAACATAATGCTTCATTGATCACGGTGAAAAAGCGTGATAGTATGAGGTTTACCCACAGGGTGAAGTTTTTTTTCCGTGAAGGATGTATGCTATTATCATTACACTTTATAAAGATACACATTAGGATATAAATAAACAAAACATATTATTAATATTTACCCATGCAACTAACTTCATGCTTCACTGATCATGGAAAAAGAGGGATAGCTAGAGATTTATCCATTAGTTAAAGTTTCTTTTCTGTGAAGGATTTATGCTATTATCATTGCATTTTATTAAATTCTCTTTCGGGTATAATTAAACAAAAATCATAATAAAAATATATCCATGCAACCAACTTCATGCTTCATATATCATTGTCCAAAACAGTTGTAGGGCGGGGCATTGCGTCCGTTAACCACATATTCTTATTTATCAACTCTTCATTAAGCTACAGCAGCAAATAAATGAAATAGATGTCCTCCAGCACAGAGTTGCTCTTTGATATCTACTGAAAAATAGCTGCACACAAACTTGGATTGTTATCTAGTGATTGTGATAATATGCGTACGAAGATGCTGACTAAATTACTGTAGTATAGACTGAAAAATTTAAAAGAATAACAAATGAGAGCTCCGTTAAAACACATATGGCCACTTTTGTTCTCGAACCCCAATACCAAGATCTAAAATATCCATTTGGAAACCTTTGCACGTTGAATAAATCCTCAGAAAGTAACTACACTTAAACGGTTATAATGCCAACATTTCACTATCGTATAATGCAAAGTTTTTTTTTTTGCAATTGACTCTATGAGTGACATATGGTTGTTAATATGTTGTGATTGTCATCTAAGAGATATGGAGTAAATGCAAATGAGACAAAGTCTCTACAATAATGGTTAAATTAAGCAATGGAACAAAGCTGTTATTGTTGTTCTTCATCTTAAAGTCACCATGAGGCCTTCAACAATGAGCTTCACTCATACCTCATACCTCTATTATTCTTTTTGTCGAACAGTGTTCCGTAACTTTGATATTTAACTCTAGATTGAATTTTTGTGAAAGATTTTCTTTGGTTATATCAGTAAGAAGATTTGAAAATTCGCCCGAGGATCAAAAATAATGTTTTTTTATTGTTGAATAACAAAATACCGAAGTTACTGTTAATTTATTTTCTGCATATGCGCATTTCGACAACTTATGTCTCATCAGAGTAGATAAAACCTAAACATTGGGAAGTCCATATACCGAAAAACATGTAAAAGCTGATAGAGAACAAATGACCAAAAGGATCTAAATAGAAAAGCCAAACTTCGGCTAAGGACAGAGCTATGCATGAGGGAGATACTCCTTAGTTTTTAAACAAATTTTGCAAAATTTAGTAATGCAAGTTTCAATACAATCGGTTTTCGGGTCAGCACCAAAGTACTGACTACTGGGTTGGTGAATACCCTTGGGGACTAACAGTCCACCAGCAGAGGCATCGGCCCAGTGGTAATAAAGAACAAAATACCGAAGTTACTGTTAATTTATTTTCTGCATATGCGCATTTCGACAACTTATGTCTCATCAGTGCAGATAAAACCAAAACATTTGGAAGTTCATATACCGAAAAACATGTAAAACTGATAGAGAACAAATGACCTAAAGGATCTAAATAGAAAAGCCAAACTTCAGCTAAGGACAGAGCTATGCATGAGGGAGATACTCCTTAATTATTATTTGCTTTTAGTCTGAAGTTTTAAAATGTTGAGTTGCATTGTTTGAGCAAATAAAAGGTCTCTAGAAGAGTACTTCTGTTTACTCATTTTCTAATAAAAATCAAGTATTCGTAAAAAATGTCTTGTTTTGAATCAATGGGAATAATTTGATATTTAGTCTGAAGCTTTGCATTATGAGTTGTGTTTGTTAAGTGATTTGTAGAATTATTAAGTGAACACTTCCCGTATCCAAATACTATGAAAGTCTTTGTTTAATTTACATTATGTTCAATGTAAAATATAGGTCTTGCAATGAAAGCCATGTTTTAAGGCAGATAAGAACATT
Organism: Modiolus philippinarum; assembly: GCA_002080025.1. Taxonomy (NCBI): domain Eukaryota; kingdom Metazoa; phylum Mollusca; class Bivalvia; order Mytilida; family Modiolidae; genus Modiolus; species Modiolus philippinarum. The sequence goes on from MJUU01037833.1 coordinate 42,097, forward strand.
GCGTTACTACATGGCTTTTATCGCAAACTTGTTCTCTTTTTTCTCAAATAAGCATTCGAAGAACAACAACAACAGTGTTGTTCCATTTGTATAAGCTTACCATGTATTTATGGGATCTCGTTCATTGTACATTTATATCATATATTTTCCTTTGTTCAAACGCTAAGGATGAAACTCCCTTGTCTCTATGTATGTGGTCATTATATTGAGTTGTGACTTTGGCTACTTCGGTCACTGCGGTTTTTATTTTGGAAATTTATGTTCCAACATCACTCCTGTGAAATAAGTGTAATTCACTCCATCAGTTCCGTTTTTTAAAAGTGAAATCGAATCAACTTTAAAGATTCAATGGACGAAAGACGCAAATTGATGACAATAAATTATAATACATACCGGTAATAAACAAAAAACAGTTTCAAATGAATACTATGAAGAGCGCGTTCTTCACCAGTGAAATAGTGACCGTTTTTTGCTTCAATGGTAAATGTTTGAAGTGGGATTGACAAGTTCAATTCCCAACAAATGTTCGTAATCGAAACTTACATTGGGTAGAAATTTAACAATCCACTCATAGAACATTCCTTTTACATCTATATTTATAAGACAAATACATCCTTGGAAATATTTCTTCTTTTGTACCTGAAATGCTTTAATTTTATATATAATTTTAAAAATATATATATATCTTTTTTATACATCCACAGTTTACCTGTATTCTTTGATCTCAGTTAGGGTCTGTGCATGTTTCAAAACTACATGCACGCAATGTTTGCCAAAAATTTTCTTTTCAGCATTAAATATTTGCTTTACATTTTAACGAATAAAACATTGAAACTAAAAGTATTTGTTTTTAATTACACGGTATATGGCAAGCGCGAACCACAAAAAATAGAAAAATTCAATTTAAGTTATTCTCTACTTAAACTCATTTTAAGTTACTAAATTCGAACAACGCTACTTAAAATGAGTTTAAGTAATTTTTGTTGTTCCCGTGCTGTTAACGCTAGTTAAAACACAGAAAATGTATTATCAATACTTAATGATAATTAGTTACTTAATTCATATTAATGCTACTTAATAAGCGTTTTTTATGGAAATGAATTTAAGTAGAGAAAAACTTTGTTTTAGTAGCTTAAATTGAGTTTTTCTATTTTTTGTGGTTCGCGCGTGCATTAACTCTACTTAAGTAGAGTTTTCCATTAAATTAGAGTTAATAGCCGCAGTAGTGTTTGAAACAACCATTTTGATTGGTTGAAGATTTGTTTAAGATTAAGCAATGTAAAAGAATTTTTTATGTTTTGTATTTTTTTTTATTTTCCACCCGACTTTGGATCTATGAAATGCCTAATAAGCTATAAAAATTTTCAAATTTTTTCTGTCGATTGCCTTTTTAAAGATCTTGCAGAAAAACTTTTTATATGGTTTTAAAAAGTGTCATCAATGCCATTTTTGTAACGCTTTTTATAGATATTGAAAATAAATATCGATAAAAAAATTAATACCCTGTAAAAGGGTCTATTTAGATACCTTAATAAACAATTTCGTACGAGTGAATTAAAAATGACATATTTATGACCCTTATCAATTATCACTATTTCGATCTTGCCGACCAAATTTACCTGTTCAGGTGTGTGTGATGTAACGGCGAACACTCCTTCGAAAGGATATAATATAGTTAAATAGCAAAAAAAAAAAGAATATTTTGTAATTTTGCATGAGATTACATTCGAGACTAAAGCTTCTATCCTACTTTTTCAAATTTTCTACCGAAATTCATGTAATTTGCAACATATGGAACTCTTTGGAAAAGGATATGCTAAATTATTTTTTTTAAAGAAAAGTAACATTTAAAGTTCGACATTCAATTGCAGACTATTTTTTCAAATATTACTTTTGAACACAAATTAATGTAATTATTAAATCTCGACATTTACGAATTGCTTTGAAAAACACAAAACAAACAAAAAAAAAACAAGAATTATCAAATGAACTTTTTAAAACTGTATTTTATTTAATGTAAATTGAATTTTCGGTACACGGTCAACACACAACAGTCAGCCAATCAGAATGATCGTCTCAAACAGAACTTGGGCTATTAACTCGAATTAAGTGGAAGATTCTACTTAAGTAGAGTTATGCGCGCGGGAACCACAAAAAATAAGAAAAACTCAATTTAAGTTACTAAAACTTAGTTTTTCTCTACTTAAATTCAATTTTAGTAACTTAATGTGAATTAAACTCAATTTATGTTGTTCGGGCGCACTTAATGATAGTTTAATTGCCATTTTCTCTACTTAATTCGTTTTTCTCACATTAACAGAAATATCTCTATTTAAGTGCTTAATCTCCTTAAGTAGCGTTAATTCGAATTAAGTAACTTAAATTGAATTTAAGTAGAGAAAAACCAGATTTAAGTAACTTAAATTGGGTTTTTCTATTTTTTTGTGGTTCGCGCTTGCCATAATATGTTCAACTGTAATTTTGAGAATTTAAATTTCCTTGTTTAATAGTAAATGACCGAGTTAGTTTAACGAACCAATGTCTATATTGTGTGATTCTTAAGGAATGAATCTAAACTTTCATAATACATAATACATTACATACAGGACCCCTACAAAACAAGATGGTGGACAATATTTGTCGAAAACGGGTAGGCATGAAGAAATGTTTATTTTCTTTGCGTATACGATGTTCTTTGAATAAAATCCGTCCATTGTTTTACTGATGGACAAAGATGGCAAACACAATGTCACATATCAACATGACAAACACTATACGCGTCTATTTTCATATCCAAGGAGAATAACCAGTACCCATAGTGGAAATATCTGTGTTGTTGATCGCCTTTCTGGTGAATTGGAAGGAGGAGTAGTGATGTTGGAACAAAATGGAAGCGTTTTAAATATATACCGTGGTCATCAAGCTATAAGACAAATCATTTCAGCCTGTACATATGGTAAGCACTCCTGTCGATAATATAATTGTAATTGACCTGAACACTAACTTTCTCCATTTATTGAATAGTTCGGGACAGTTGATTTCTCATATTAATATTTATGACACTGGGATAAGACATCCGTTTTCTTTTGCTTTCACTTCTCCTGGAAAGGTTTATATTGGATGCTCTCATGAGAAATTTAGTGTGAAAAGGAAAACCAAGCTGTACGAAGTAAGCATATTGGGAATTTAAAAACGTCTTCATTGAGAAACGCAATTCCTGTATTTGCACTCATAAATATTTTTTGAAATTTGTGGCCGTATATTTTCAAATTCATTTTGACTCAACATTCTATGCAGTTCAAATAACTCTTGGTTTTTGATTTGCATGATATTTATGTGAGAAGTGACATATATTTTAAACTTATTCTTTTGAGGAAGTAATGTCAACCTTAAATCTGGCTTAGAATACATTAATTCAGATTATAGTTAATGTCATCTTTACGTTACTACTGATTTGAATTCTTTGTCATATAAAAAATTACCAGAACTCACTACATTGATTGTGTAAACAAAAGTGACAGCGAGAAATAATATGATCATGATCAGAATAATTTGTCTAGGCTTTTTAATTTAATGTGTGCTTAGTTACAGAATGGTTTTGGTACAATTTGTTTTTGGGTCGTTTTAATCTGGAGATGGGACGTTGTCTCTTGACATTTCTTTTTCATATTTGATTTATGCATGAATATGAGGTAAATGTAAGCACGCAAAAAATCACAATAAAGGCACATCACTTTTTGCCATCTTGAAGTAAATACATATTTGTGCTTACTCTTGATTTCAATGTTAAGCTTATAAAAGAAAAACTTATGCAAACGCGTCATAGTTTATTCATCTTAATTACCACATGATCCGCTTTGTAATCTGGTCATATATCGGTTAGGGCACATTTACCCTGGTGACGACTCGTAGCAAATAAGCCGTTTCCCAGTATCTCACATGTGAAGTGCATGACAGTCTGCCATATGACTTATGCATGCGACCCCATATTCATATTGTCTTGTGAGCTTATTTTAATTCACGAAAATATAACTTTTTACCATTGAATAAAAAAAAGATAACAGGAAACATCTATAATGGCTGAAAGTTACCATGCAAGAAGTCTTAGGGGCAAACTGCCCACGCCTTCACCACGGTGCTTATTATCACATTTTGATATTTGATCATTGACCGGACCATTTACTTCCTGATGAAAATTGTGTTTCAATGGCAACTATCCGCATGGTGGAAATGAAGGTTTTTAACCAGAAGATACCTTTGACGGTAGAGGGATAGTAATTTTTCTGCATGTACATGCCACAATCAACCACGGAACAGCATAATAAAAGGCAAAAGACAAATAGAAACTAGGTCCAGCCGGACTTTGTACCGGCACTACCAAAGGCCAGTGTTAGTGGATGCCAAAACTCCCCTGTTTCTTTCCCGTTTCCTTAGTCTATAATTAACATACGAATTAGAGTCAATACAGAGAAATATAGATCATGCAGATAGAGTACTAACTCCTTGACCAGTATCTTGAAAAGGAAAAAATAAGATTAGATGTAATTTTGAAACATGGGTCAAGACGAAAATCATATTTCCAACTGATACAAGAATGAATTCTCTGATGAAAATCTTTTTAATTGTTAAAAGAATCAATAAACAGCAAGTTGACACCAGAGGAACACAAAATACGCGATACAGTCTTAAATGTACAAGCTTTACACCAAATTCAAACAATTGCCACTGATACAAGCCAAGAAAGGATGAGCAGACGAACAGGTGAACACTGGAAAATTTACATAACAATCATATCTTACAAACCCTGTATACACAGATTTAAGATTTGATGAAAAGAAATGGTAAAGTGATCGACAAAAATAATTTTGTGATTGTTCACAATGTATCGGTTACGACAGTGACACTTTTCACAACAAAAAATCTAAAAGCATATTAATGCACAAAAATTCACCGTGCCGTCTTATAGAATATTTACCAAAGAAAACCGCATAATGTCATAAATGTTGTAGGTAGACAATATAGAAACAAAGTTTCGAAATGCCATGCTACTACACAATTCGAAACTGAATACCTACAAAAAGTTGGTCTCCTATGACATGGTAGTAAGAGATTGTGCAGAAACTGGAGGAAGTGTACTTGAGACTGTAATTATATTTACTGACAGTCGGACAGTACCACACAAAACACAGTTTGTTCATAGCATTTGCAAACAGAAAGTAATCGACCAATGGACCTGCAAATAACTTACATGATAAACTCATCGGTGGCCAGCTCATACTGAATGTCAAATCATACAAACCAAGATTTCTTGACGAAAATCTGAGATATTGTAACACAAAAGTATTTGCAACTATGAAGTAGTAGCGCAATAAACCTGACAATTACCTGCATGATACAAATTATAAATTCAAAGCTTCAAGTTGCAATGTCAAATTATTCCTAATGATGCACGTCAAGTATTCTTGAAAAAAAATCCGAGTTACATTTAAAAATTCAGAGTACATGTATAAGCTAAGAGAATCGTAGCCCAATAGATTATATTATTACTCTCCAGCCTACGGGTGTACATTTCACAGTTGATTCGTTACTGTCGAGCATGTAGTTTATACAGTGATTTTAAATAGAGCAAAAACACTGTCCCGAAAGCTGCACAGTCAGGGATTTGTTCAGCGTTTGTTACTTTCACCCTTTGAGAAAGTCTATAGCCGTCACCATGACATCATTGAAAGATATGACGAGCTGTATCCAAAATAAAAACGGACATTTTCAGCTAGATTTCACGTCTTCATAGATCACCGATTTTGACTCAACCTTGGATTGACTCACTTATAGTGTGACGGGTGTCGCTAGCGGAGGAGGACATGCTTACCCTTCCAGAGCACCTGATGTCACTCTCGGTTTTATGGGAGTTCACACGGTAAGTGCTTTAGTTTTTTTTCGTGTTGTCTTGTATATTATAAGGTTAAATTTGTCCCTGTTAATGTTTAAAAACTTTACAAAATTTGACCTCGGTACTTTTTAGGGTTAGAAATGTAACAAGTATTAAGGATTTAAATTGGTTTTGTGTAAGGGTTAGAAAATGATTTTAACCAATCAGCTACCAACAGATCTTTCAAAATCATGTATGACTCACTGATAGGGTGGAGGGTGTCGCTAGTTGAGCACGCTAACCCTTCCGGAACACCTGATGTCACTCCCGGTTTTCATGAGAGTTCACATTATAAGTGCCTTATTTCTGAATGTCTTCTTTTTATTTCCGGGCCTTGTAGCTGTCTCACGTACTTGTTTTGTCTATGTTTTACTGTGTTACCGTTCTTGCCATGTCCATGGACTTTGATTTTTGTATTCATCACTTCCCTTGTTGCTTCGGTATTCTACTGCCGTTGTTTCAATGAGAAACATTTGTGGATTATTTCCATATACCAAGTAAGATATATATGGTCGATGGAAGATCAATTTAATTTCAATATCAAAAGGAGTTTTTTGATATGATAATTTTTAAAAATTATTTTCCATATAATCTTTGACGAGAATGTTTAAAGATAACAAAAAGGTAATAGCAAAGCAGTTGGAGGTAAGTTCGTATTGGTTATTTGTTCTCTATCAGGTTTTAAACATCTTTGAGGTTATGGTCTTCAAAACATTTTTATTTTATCTGCACTGAAGAGACGTTAAGTTGTAGAATAGGTCAGAAAATAAAGTTTTTGTCAGAAAATAAAGTTACAGTAAGTTCGGTATTTTGTTATTTCAGAGACATAGCAAAAACAAGAATACAGAAAAATAAAGACACGAGATAGGCACAGGAGATGGTGAAACAATTCCCCGTGTTTAAGCTGTATGCTCCTTATTTTTTGTCAGATATGGTGTACTTGTTCATGAGATTATAACTCACGTGTACATATTATTTAAACCTCTTATTTTGATTTATGTAAATTGTAAAGCCTAGGGTTTAGCTCCGCCATCGTAGTTTTGTCGTTAGCTCTATTTGATTTTGTTTATTATTCGAATTTCGTTTGGTTTTATGCATTTTAAACATTTTTTGAAATTTTGGGTTTCCAGTGTTTGCGTTCTGGTGCTGCTGGTGGGGAGCTAATTTCCGAGGTGGCCACACGGCTCATTGGGATTTTTGCAGTTGGAATTAACATATGTGTTATGGTTTCATGTTCATTTACACCATATCCTTTCGTAAAATACAAAATACAAAGTCTGGAAGTAAAAACATAACATCCAGAACTAAGACAAATGTAGCAAATGATCTTAGTATCGCAGCGCTTGGTTTGAAAAGTGTGATTAAGGTGTCTCAGTGGTGTAATTCCGCAATGTTTGGCTGATACTTGTTCAAAGGTTTCAAAAATTTAACAAAATAGCTACTTAAAATGTAAAGAAAGTTCCAAAGTATTTGAAATTTTAATTCTTTATTCTTTTTGCAACATTTTCATACCAAAAAGGTCACCTAAAACACATGGACTTTTAATTAGTTGCTGGATTTACAGAACACAGAAATTATGCAAGGGCGATAATTTGATAAAAGAATTTCATATAGATATCACTAGAGAAATGAACCTTTTACAATTTATCTCTCTTATTTCAACGATGACCCCTGATTTTAATCTATATATTGGCAGCCTGATATAGCCCCCTCATTCAACCCTGAATCAACGTGGCAAGTGCAAATTTAATTTTATAAGGACACAATAAAGGTGTGGACACAATACAAAAATAAACACAATGATATAATCCTAGTAACCAACATCTTCAACGAAAACTGTCTGCACAACAATTGAATCTGCCTTGCACTTTCAAAAGAAACTGTGACAGAAATCCCATATATTGTACAACAATGAAAAACAATGATGCCTCGGCAAACAGGAAGTGCTTATGACTTAACCTTGAAATCTAAATACACAATAGATTGGATCATAAGGAAGCTCTACCCAAAACAACAATTGAATCCCACTGAAAAAAAATCCCATATATTGTTCAACAAAGAAAAACAATGACGTCTCAGCAAACAGGAAGTGCTTATGGCATTACCTTGAAATCAGTTTACACGATAGATTTGACCATAAAGAAGGTCTGTGCAGAACAACAATTGAATACAATTACAGTTTCAGAAAAAATTGTGACGAAAAATTCCATATCTTGTACGACAATGAAAAACAAGAATGCATCGGCAAACAGGAAGTGCTTATGACTTAACCTTGAAATTGAAATACAAAATATATAGGACCATAAGGAGTCTCTATGCAAAACAACAACTGAATCCCACTTACAGTTTCAGAAAAAAATTGTGACAAAAAATTCCATATATTGTTCAACAATGAAAGACAATGATGTCTCAGCAAACACAGGAAGTGCTTATGGCACTACCTTGAAATCATAACACACGATAGATTTGACCATAAGGAAGCTCTGTGCAAAACATTAATTGAATCCCACTTACAGTTTCAGAAAAAATTGTGACGAAAAATTTCATATATTGTACAACAATGAAAAACAATGATGTCTCGGCAAACAGAAAGTGCTTATGACTTAACCTTGAAATCGGAATACACGATAGATTGGACTATTAGGAAGCTCTGTGCAAAACAACAATTGAATACAATTACAGTTTCAGAAAAAATTGTGACGAAAAATTCCATACACTGTACAACAATGAAAAACAATGATGTCTCGGCAAACAGGAAGTGCTTTTGACTTAACCTTGAAATCAGAATACACGATAGATTGGACCATAATGAAGCTCTAGGCAAAACAACGATTGAATCCCACGTACAGTTTCAGAAAAAATTGTGACGAAAAATTTCATATATTGTTCAACAATGAACATAGGTCAAAGAATTAAATGGCCGGGTTGCGTTTTGGTGCTTCTAGCTATAAAGTGTTGTTTTTTAGGTTCCCTAATGGGTTTGTGAAAAACAGGAAAAATTTTTCAAAAAAATGACTAAGTTCCAAAGCCCGGAAAAAGTGGAAAAAATTTCCGAAATATTTCCATAAAGTCAGGTGCACATCTTCAATATATAAAGAAACATACTGTGAAGTTTCAAAGATCTGGGTTGAAAACTGTAGGAGGAGTTGATTTCACAAAATAGGTACCCTATGTTTAACATTTTGAAAAAAATGACTTAAGTTCCAAAGTCTGGAAAAAGTGCAAAAAGTTTCCGAAATATTTCCATAAAGTCAGGTGCACATCCTCAATATATAAAGAAACATCCTGTGAAGTTTCAAAGATCTGGGTTGAAAACTGTAGGAGGAGTTGATTTCACAAAATAGGTACCCTATGTTTAACATTTTGAAAAAAAAATGACTTAGTTCCAAAGTCCGGAAGAAGTAGTAAAAATTTCCGAAATATTTCCATAAAGACAGGTGCACATCTTCAATATATAAAAAAACATCCTGAGAAGTTTCAAAGATCTTGGTTGAAAACTGTAGGAGGAGTTGATTTCACAAAATAGGTACCCTATGTTTAACATTTTGAAAGAAATGACTAAGTTCCAAAGTCCGGAAAAAAGTAGTAAAAAAATTTCGAAATATTTCTATAAAGTCAGGTGCACATCTTCAATATATAAAAAAAAACATCCTGTGAAGTTTCAAAGATCTAGGTTGAAAACTGTAGGAGGAGTTGATTTCACAAAATAGGTATCCCATTTTCCCCGCCCGCCTAACGCCCGCCGCCCGCCCGCCCAACATTCACCATACTGTAACCCGGATTTGCACTTCGTGCAACCCGGCCAAAAAACAATGACGTCTCAGCAAACAGGAAATACTTGTGGCGTAACTGTAAAATCTGAATACACAATAGATTGGTCCATAGGAAGATCTGTGCATAACACCAATTGAATCCCTCTTGCAGTTTAAGAAAAAATAGTGACGAAAAATTCCATATGCTGTACAGCAATAAAAAAAAACAATGAAGTCTTGGCAAACAGGAAGTACTTGAAATCTATGTTTACTCATCGGACCATCATGAGGAAGCTTTTGCCAAAATATGAATTCATTCTGTAAAGTAGTTGCTGAGGAAAGTGAGGTTACGGACGGACGGACGAACGGATGAACGAACGGAGGTAAACCAGTATACCCCCACTACTATGTAGCAGGGGTATAATGATTGCAAAACACATGCAGAGTATGAACAAAATCTACAATAGATTTTTAGCCCACCTGGCAAAAGGCCATCTGAGCTTTGGCCATCACTTGACATCCGTCGTCCGTCTGTCGTCCGTCGTCGTCGTCCGTAAACTTTTCACATTTTGACTATCTCCTCTAAAACCACTGGACCAATTTTAACCAAACTTCAGAGGAATGATGTATGGGAGGTCCTTCACAAAGTAAGTGAGAACCAAACCGCCAATCCAAAACAAATAATCCAAGGACAATGACAACATCGGAAACAAAAAAGAAACAGAGACACATGAGTATGGCACAGAAAAGAAAAATGAACACACACACACACACACAGATGAACAACACGGACCCAAAAAAACCATGGATGAGATCAGGTGCACCGGTAGAGTAAGCATCTCCTGCTTCTTATAAGACACCCGCCGTGTTGAACATGTCAAATCCGGTAGAGGAAACAACACTTAATCTTTAAAGGGAAAGATCTGTTGTCATCTTGGAAACAGATATCCCATAGTGGTCCACAAGATGGTGATGTCGACCGTAAAGCTTTTGGAGGGATGACTTCAAGTTTTGGGTAACATGTTTTTGGTTGCCAAAGATTGCAGAAATTGTTCCGATCCGCCAAAAAACATGACCGCCAGGGCCGAACATAGTTTTAACATTGGACCCTATGGGAAAATGCACATTATGGCTATCTCATTTGGAACAACAGAACAAAACTGAACCAAACTTTACAAGAATGATGTATGGAAGGTCCTTTACTTAGATTACTGAAATTTTTTCGATCCACCAAAAAATATGGCCGCCAGCGCAGAACATAGTTAAACACGGGACCTATGCGAAAAGCATATATTTGCCATCTCCTCTGAAGCTACTGAAGCAAATTGAACCATACATCACAGCACAGGAATGATGTTTGGAAGGTCTTTTACGTAGATTGCCGAAATTTTTCTGATTCGCCAAAAACATGCCCTCCAGCGCAGAACATAGATTAACATGGGACCCTATCGGAAAAGCATATATTTGCTATCTCCTCTGAAGCTACTGAAGCAAATTGAATCAAATTTTACAGGAATGATGTACGGAAGGTCCTTTACTTAGATTACCGAAATTTTTCTGATCTGCTAAAAAACATGGCCGCCAGCGCAGAACATAGTTTTACATGGGACCCTATGGGAAAATCATATATTTGCTATCTCCTCTGAAGCTACTGAAGCAAACTGAACCAAACTTTGCAGGAATGACGTATGGAAAGTTCTTTACTCAGTTTGCGTAAATTTTTCCGATCCGCAAAAAAACATGACCGCCAGCACAGGGCATAGCTTAACATGGGACCCTATGGGAAAAAGCATATATTGGATAACTTCTCTGAAGCTACTGAAGCAAATTGAACCAAACTTTAAAAAAGTGATGTATGCAAGGTCCTTTACTTAGATTACCGAAATTTTACCTCTACGCCAAAAATCATGGCAGCCAGCGCAGAACATTGTTTAACACGGGACCTATGCGAAAAGCATATATTTGCTATCTCCTCTGAAGCTACTGAAGCAAATTGAACCATACATCACAGCACAGGAATGATGTTTGGAAGGTCTTTTACGTAGATTGCCGAAATTTTTCTGATCCGCCAAACATGCCCTCCAGCGCAGAACATAGATTAACATGGGACCCTATCGGAAAAGCATATATTTGCTATCTCCTCTGAAGCTACTGAAGCAAA
>MJUU01037833.1:63118-77109 GCA_002080025.1 Modiolus philippinarum
TTTTTTTTAATTTGTATATTTCTATGTATTTCTCTTTTTAATTGTGGTCTACTATACCATTTTTACTTTGTAAAAATCAGAGCAACAAAACAAGAACATATTTAATATTCTGTCTGGCAATCAGTGCGTTACATTATGCAACAAGTACATATTTAATATTCTGTCTGGCAATCAGTGCGTTACATTATGCACATTTGCCATTAAAATCCACTAACACAAAGTTTTTATTATTTTTTCACACAAAACACAAAGACCGAAGATAGGCTATATTCGGAAAATATTAAATGTAGGTTGCGTTCATTTCCTCCATTTTGAGAATATCAATTCTACTAATATTATATTATCAAAATGATTTTTATAGTAATGAATTAGACTTGTATACCTGACAGCCGACATTTTGATCATCCCAGGAGTAACCCCATGCAGTGCCACTATTAACCCAACCCTTAGCATCATTTAGATACTGTTGATCTTTGGTTGCCTTGTACAGTTCTACAGCAGCCTCGCACATATTGTCTTTCCAACTAGTGGAACTGAAATATTTGTAACAATTTGTTCAGACTGTTTGCAGTTTGCATTTATTTAAATTAAAATATATATTAATATGTTTTGCCCAGGCAAAACTAATTACACACTGCTGCCAAACTTTGCATTGTGCATGAAATTTGAATTACTCAGGTTAATTACATGAGACAAACTCTACCAAACGTGGTAAAACCAAATAATAAACAATGTTTTTTTTTGTTGTTCTCCATCTTGAAATTACCATGATGCCTTCAGCAATACTTTGCTCATACCTCATAGTAAGTTCAGGACACGCCCTGGTATCAGGTTGAGTGGAATTCATTGCTAGATATCGAACAACGTTCCATTGAAGTTGAAAAAGAAAGGAAATGGGGTAAATGTCAAGGAGACAACATCCCATCTCCAGGTTCAAACGACTCAAAACAAAGCATCTAGGGTTCACCGTACGGTCTTCAACACAGTGAGGAACCTCACACCATACAACAAGCCCTAAATGGCCCTAAAAAGGTAAAAAGTGAATAAATCAATGGAAATAAAACTTTATTTACCCAATGGATGATGAATTGTTGATGTATGATTTACTTCAAATTTCGATCAGTTTCACCCTCTACTGGATAAATATATAGAGATATTTTTATTTTATATGAAACATTTTCTGAGCAAATCGTTCGATCAGAAAAAAAAGCCTCAGTCTATAGTAAATATAAATTGTAGAAATGCTACTACACGAGCACTCTTGAATCCAATAGACACATATTTCATACAACATCAAATAAAAGGTTGGACTGAAATTCGGCGTCATTTACTATTGGTAAATGTCAAAAATGCTGACCATAGCCTATGAAATCATTCAAAGCAGAATATTTATTGTTAATTTAACATTTTATTTATGAAAATGTTTCGAAATGCATAGAAATGTCTCGTGCAAAGCTGTATCCTTACTTGTTGGAATCCTTTTATTTTGACCCAAGTAAAAATTCCAATCTTGAAAAAATAAGGGTACATGACATACAAATTTTATAAATTACACTAATTTGGAAATATGATTTTATCTGATCATAACAACCAGAACTAAAACATTCCTTTCTTTTTCATATTAAAATCAAAACTGTCAACCTTTATACATAGAGACAAATCTCGCATTATTTCTATGGCACGTTAAAGATCCCTTCATAGAATTAAATATTTGAGTAGGCCTAACTTGGCCGTTATGAAGGCTAATTTCGCATCCGCAAACTGGCTAGGGATTGATTAATATAATAGTTGCAATACATTGGTTTCCAGGGTGAATATATATTTTTGTATATAGGTTTATACTAAAGGGATGGCGAAGCTGCAGACTCCTGTTTCTTGTTATAAGGGACGCAGTACTTATATATATGTTGTATTGTGTTTGGTCCCTTTGTCGGGCAACGGTTTACAGTATTTCTAAATGTACTTTGCCCGATATTTCATGTTTATTTGAATATCACACATCCCTGACGAAAAGATTTATGGATGTAGCGTAGTTCGAAATCTAGCAAAGGGATATCCGCTCGAGCCGGTGCAGGGCCGTCTCACTACTATGACATATGAGTGTTTGCTCGTTGTTGAAGGCCAAATGGTGATTTCAAGATGAAGAAGAAGAACAAAAGCGTTGTTTCATTAGCCTAACCATAACATGTTTTTGTAAGATTTTGTCCCATGTACATTTATATCATCTTTTTTCATTTGTTCATCAAATCTAAAAGATGATGAAACAGTTTACCAGCATATTTAGCAAATAACCTAGTCCCACGGGAAAACTGCCACCAAACAATTTTTGAGTGTTATCGTGTATGTATTAGCAGTACATTAAATTTAAGTTATACATGTACACATGCTCAGATTATATATTGAAGGGAATGGATTAGTAAGAGTATAATCAATGAGGTCGATGTGCGTATCGAGAATTTCCTTATTAACGTGAGTTGCATTTAATTTCTATAGATGCGACTCGATTAAGTGCCTTATTAGCGCTAATAACAAATTAACTGCAAAAAGGTTCACCTTGACGCCAATTAGGCATTTAATCGAGTCGCATCTATAGAAATTAAATGCCATTCACGTAAATAAGGAAATTCTCGATAAGCACTTCGACCCCAGTGATAACTGTATGGTCGAATTCTGTTTTGTTTATATTGGTTCTCAATTTGAAATTAATTCAGAAGCACAAACAAAACAAAAATAAAAAACAAAAAAACAAAACAAAACAAATAAAACAAAGCACAAAAACAAAAAAAAGCAAAGAACAAAAAACAAAGAAAAAACAAAACGTTAAACTTGCAATACATAACTTATAACGTGTTTTATCGGTAATTTGTGTGAATTTCCTTTTATCTATAGAGACTGATATTCTCAGTACATGTATCATCGAACTGGACACTATCACGAAAATATTGGGTCACTGTGAAGGAGTCGCGTGCGGGTTGCTATGCTGACGTCACGTTTTCGTACTATTTGTCGTGTTCATACGCGTAATATGTTGAATGAAGAATGTATATAAATTATTGAAATAAACAAAAGATTAATTATGCTAAAACAGAAATTTCAGCTTATTTCTATTCATTATAGAGTATTATTTATCATTTTGTGAATTACCGATAAAAGAAATATAGGACATTTTGTTTTTGATACGGACTTTATCTCGGCGTAACGCATCAAGCTCGCCCTAACGGGCTCACTTGATATTGGCCGTGATAAAGTCCGTATCAAAAACAAAATGTCCTATATTCCATATATACGCGACGTTCTGGCGATTCCTTGCTTTTGACGTTACGAAAGTTACTCCAATACCGTGCACAACGTCTCTGCAAAACTAAAGATTGCCAAAGGCAGGATTTTTGATAAGTAACTACTATTTTTTTGGCCCACTCAAATGTTCATGTTGTGAAGCAAAGAAGAATTAGAAGATAAATTGTTTTTAACTGGAACATTCCTTTGTCGTTCTCTCATATTTTGCGCTTTGGTGAACTTTTTAACCCCCATTTTCTTTTGACTAAATAGTAAATTGATACAATTTTGATACTATACCATCTTACACAGAAAGACACTAGCCAATAATTCTAAGATACACTTTAAAAGACGCCAGAAAAACAGAAAAAAAAACTTGTAGCTTCAATTTACATCCGATTAATATACAAGTTTATTCATAAAATATCGGAACCTTGTTTTGTAAATATTACCCGTAGAAATTCTTCGCCTGTGGTACACTGTTGGAATATATTCCAGGGTGAGATTTAGCAAATTGATACAATGACTTGGCAGCATCAAGTAATCTGTTACTGTATCCGGAATCTGTATAAAACAAGTTACAGTTATCAAGTTTAAGTCAATTAATACAAAGCATAGAAATCACCTTGTCGAGTTTAAATGCATTTAAATTGACTTGCAAGCTTCGGATGGCCTGTAAAACTATGTAACAGTTAGAGAATGAAAAAAGTAGATAATATACACCAATAAGTATGATTTGAGAATACTTAGATACTATCCATGAACTCTTGAGTAGATCATAATATATTTTTTCTTCATTTTAATGACATTATGCAGAATTCAACGATAAGAGTCCTTCATTCTGTATGGTAACTTAATTAAAGACTATCCCTAATACAAAAAATACCGAAGTTGCATAACAACTCTATACTTAGGCAGAACACATGGTTTGATATTATTTGACAGATTTAAAGAAACCTGGATAAGATTGAACATATTCTTTGCAAATTAAGCCTTAATCTTACCACGTATTTGTAGGATTTTGTCCCATGTACATTCACTCTATATCCCTTTGTTTGTTCATTTTGTGAAATGTGTACTTTAGAATATGTGTAAAGGTATTTAAAATATTCCAAAGTAAAACATTGCATGGTTACAAAACAACGGCAGTGGAATAACGAAGGAACAAAGGAGCGGAATTTACAAAACTTGAAGTCAAAAGAGGACACAGAAAACAATGACGTTAGACAGATACAAAGCACAGAAATAGGCCTTTAAGTCTCGTACAATTTTGGCACTTCCGGGATCGAAAACTGTACCCGGAAGTTACATTTTAAACAAAGATATATGACGTCTCAAACAAAAATCCTCTGACGTCATGTTTTGGCAGGAAACGTTTTCAAATTGCCTGTTTATCGTGGATTCTCGTGAGTCACATGAGACTTACAGACCCTATAGAAATCATGACATTCAAAACAAAGGCAAAAAGATATAAAATGAAAGGTTTAACAGCTATTTGAGATACATGATGTTGAAGAAATAACAACATAAAACTCAAACAAGCCGAAGCAATACTCAAAACTTTGACACAAACATCAGTGACAAATATATACCCATGCATCTACGATGAATGAACTTCATAAAGATTATTTTTATAAGAATAAATAAGAAGAGAGTTACCTTTATCTTTGAAAACAATAGATCCAACAGCTAAAGCAGCCGCAGTAGTACCTGCAACATCACTTCCGGGATTTCCGGGTGTAATTTTGAACGCTGGTCTCCACATATGCATGTCCTCTGGCCTACCCCAGAAAGCATGGTCTGTACCACCATCACCAACCTGATGATAGTGTTTCGTTTGAATATTACATTCTATTAGACAATTATCACTTATGCTTCAAAATACAAAGACTGACAGGAATATTTGAAAAAGCAATATAACTCAATAATATTACCCCTAGTTCATCTTTTCAATGTGTCCTATTCTTCAAATAACAGAGTTTAACTTTATTTTCTAAAATCAAGACATTTCACTGTTGTATTGCTACACTGGAGTTTCAATTACACAAGTCATTTATATTACTAAACTAAACTAAATGAAATAGTTCAAATATTTTCTTTGGTATAGAAATTAATAACCTTCAAGAATAGATCCGATGCTGAGATGATCAAACAGATGATAATTAATAAGGCAAATTCAAAACACTATCAGGCAATTATTTTGTATATTGATAATTTATGTCTTCTGTTACTGTGTGTCTAATTTCACTTCTTGTAACTTCTGAGCCATTACTCCATGTATGGTTTATAATAATTATTGCCAGTTCCATGGTTTGACTCTCCTTTGTGGTAAACAATATTCTAGATCCGCCCCTTTTTGAAATTGTTTTAGGACTGGTTCAGCTGGTAAAATTCATCTGAATATAAACCATGCATATTACCTGAACATAGTATGTTTGTGAGCTTGGAATCCAACATTTTAAGAAGTAATCAAGCGGGGTCCTCAACATGTCATACATCATATCGAGTTGTCCAGCAGCCTGATATGCGTCTTTGAATTTCTCAAATCCCCATCCTAAAACGTGTGCTGACCACGACATTGGTAAATTGAACTTAACATGATCTCCAGCTACAAAGATAGTATGTTTATTTCATTAAATTCCCTTCTTTTGTTCAAAATTGAAAACTGCGCTGCACTTAAAACTACGAATTTATATACATTGCAAGTATTGTCATTGGCGCTATAAGAAATAACAAAATACCGAATTTACAGTTAATTTAGTTATGCATATGCGCATTTCGACAACTTATGTCTCTTCAGTGCAGATCAAATAAAAACGTTTGGGAACCCATATATCGAAATGTTTGTAAAAGCTGGTATTGGGACAATGGTCGCTCCAGCAATCAAGTTTGTCAGCCTGTATCTATGTGCAATTGCAACAGTAAATGTTTTTTTTTTTTTTCAGGTGTTCATGTCTAAAAGCTAAGATTCGTTCCACAAAATGTCTTATAAACAATTCAAGAAATGTTGTAATAAATAGGTTTGAATTGAAGAAAGGTCGTAAATTTGTTGTACTTGTAACTGTTTTAACTGTTTCAATCTGCAAATCCTGATTTACTTTTCTATTAATAAATGTAAGATTTTATTGTTCTTTTATATAAACGAACCTTAACTGGTTTTAAATTGGAGCAGTAACAATATTACGGAACACAATTAATAGCAAAATCCAGTATCCTCCTAGCACTGATATCTAGTACGATTCTGGATCGTCCTAGAAAATCTGTAGGATCCGAAATCCTCCAAGGGCAAATCTGGATATCTCTGTTTGTCCCAGTAGAAATTTGAATTCCAATTTACACTGGATTAAAACCAGGGAAAATCAGAATTCCAATTTGTCCTAGGAGAAATCAGAATTCCAATTTACACTAGGAGAATTCTGGATCCCCCTGGATTCCAATTTGCCCTGTAACATATATAATTAATAACCTCTCATAAAGTACATCATATTGTTACCAAATGTAAAAAGAACAGTCTCATGACAATGGATACTATTGTGCTAAATATTGTGTGCTACAAAATATCAGTACAATTCTGTTAACAGATTCCAACGATCAATCTTTACGCAAGAGATTTTGAACATCAAAATCTACTTTATTAAACAATAGAAAAAAATTTAATCTTAAACCCAAAATGACCAAATCACATGGGAGACCTACTGAAATGTTTGAAGTTATGTCTAATAATTTATCACAAGTAAAGCTTATTGGCTCAGCACTTTTAGATATGAACTCTAGCGTGTACGTCGCTAAACTTGATAACAGCTCCGAGATTAATAATCAGTCACTCGCTAAGGGACCGACCATTTAACCTGAAGGGGGGGTTATGGTTTTTTTTTCTGGACAGAAACGAATTATTTATTTTTTGCACGAGTATCAACAAAATATTTTTTTTCAAAATTAACATTATTTTTTTTGGGCAGAAAGCCTCAGTCAGAAAATTTTTGTTCATCATTTTGGCAGCCAAAATATTTTTTTCACATAAAATCAGATCCAAAATATTTTTTTAGAAAAAAATCATAGCCCCCCCCCCCCTTCAAGTTAAATGGTCGGTCCCTAATTACCCTTGGGAAAACGCTAGTATAGAATTTGGATGTTAGATCACTTACCATCATACCAGCCTCCCGAGAGATCATGACCATCACCGGAATCACCCGTCGCTGAATTCCCCCTCCATGGAATAGGATTGTTTGCCGGTAGGTAACCCGATCTTTGGGCATCATAAAACAGGATTGACAGCGACAAGGCTTTTGCATAATCATATTTCATCTTCGACACGGGCCCTGAAAATTAATTTAAAAAAAACAGCGTGGAAGTGTATTCGAGTAATTGCAAACAACATCCAGTTTTTCTTTTTAAAAAATGAAAACTGTTGACATTTTGGTACCTTATGAAGCAAGTTCTGTTATGAAAAAGAATTCTCTGGTTGACAGAAATTTTAAAATTCGTTTATTTTTTACCAGTCGTTTAACAAATATAAAGATACCAAAGTTTAACTATAAACAGTAAGTTTTGTTTCAAGGCAGCAACATTAGAGTCAAATAATATGGAAAGCCATGATCCAAACATAGTCAGAAAGAAATACTCATTTCCAAAAAAAAAAAGAAATAGGAAGCCAAATGGAGTACTAAGGACATTTACCGAGTACCATACACGGAATGAAGCTGTGGTATTTTAAGGGGTTAGAATTTTGATAAAAACAAGAAATTTCTATAAAGCGCAAGGTAAATTTTCGTGTCAGCCAAGTCTGACTATTGGACTTGTGAATACGCTCGAGGACCTCTGGTCCACCAGCAGTGGCATCGGTCCAATGGTTTAAAAATACAAAAATACCAAAGTTGTATTATAAACAGTAAAGTTTGTTATGCTGTACACGTGTTTCAAGGAGTAACCTCTCATAAGCAGCATTAGAGTCAAATTATATAGAAAGCCATCATCCAAACATAGTCAGAAAGAAGTACTCATTACCAAAAATGCCGAAATAGGAAGCCAAATCCAGGATAAAGGTCATCTACCGAGTGCCATACACGGAATGAAGCTGCAGTATTTAAAGGGTTAGAATTTTGATAAAAAACAGAAATTTCTATAAAACGCAAGGTATATTTTCGTGTCAGACAAGTCTGACTATTGCACTTGTGAATACCTTCGGGGATCTCTAGTCCACCAGCAGTGGCATGGGTCCAATGGGTTAAAAATGCAAAAATACCAAAAGTTTCATTTTAACCAGTAAATTTCGTCATGCTGTACGCGTGTTTCAAGGAGTAACCTCTCATCAGTAGCATTAGAATCTGGAAAGCCATATTCCAAACATAGTCAGAAAGAAGAATTCATTACCAAAAATACCGAAATATGAAGCCAAACCCAGTACTAAGGACATTTACCGATTACTATACATGGAATGAAGCTATGATATTTTAAGGGGTTAGAATTTTGATAAAAACCAGAAATTTCTATAAACCGCAAGGTAAATTTTTGTGTCAGCCAAGTCTGACTATTGCACTTGTGAATACCCTCAGGGACCTCTGGTCCACCAGCAGTGGCATCTTTCCAATGGTTTTAAAATACAAAAATACAAAAGTAGCATTATAAACAGTTTTTGTTTTGCTGTACACGTGTTTCAATGAGTAACCTCTCATTACTAGCATTAGTATCAAATAATATGGCCATACAACTTGTGTCTTTGATATGTTTCTCATACTACTCAACTACCGAGACTAGATTGAGTCACCTAAATAGCTGTCTGTTTAGAAATCGGTTTATTTTCAACAGACAGATCATAAAAGACGCTAATCAGGTCTAATCAGATACCTAGATAATGACTGTCTAATCAAGTACTAAGTTAATGACTGTCAAATTGAATTTAGAATTACGTTGTAGAATTTACTTGTCAAATTGTTGCAGTTACAACTAGTACATGTTTTTTGTTTGCTGGATTCAATTCTCTCTTTTTCTATTAAAGAAACTACAATAATTTGATGTATAAAATGTTTAAAAATAAACTTAACAATGTTGAATCGGTGAAATATGAAAGGTATCAAATCAGAAAACTACAATACTTTTTTATAAGTCAGCTCCAACAATAAACAAGCTTTCATAGCTAGTTTAAGACGACGCATGGTCAAGAGTACATGTATATTTGATGCTATATAGAATTATGTTCATATTTCTTTTGCCGACATTTTATCACGGGTAGTCATCAAACTTAGTAGTGTGCAAAAATGGAGTTGTTCGGATATGAAAAAAGGTATTGAGTTAAGCTATTACATACCTGTTCCAGTGTAGGGAGCACTAGTACCTTGACCTTGACCTTGACCTCCAGTTTGAGAACCGCCGCCACTCTGACTTCCTCCACTTCCTAAACTACCTGCTCCTTTAATTGTAATAGTTCCAGTTGGATGGTTTTCACCCCCTCTGTTGCCTTGGAATTCAATTACTAATTGGTCATTTTTCGCAACATCGGCCGAAAACTCCTTATTTTTCAATACAAACTCTGTGTTATCAGCATTTGATGATACGATTTCAGCTGCCCATACCTTAAAATACAATGCAAAATTATATATAGAACATGGTTTTCCTTACCAATTTAGATTCCGTTTGTTTTGTTGGACAGGCCGTTCATATGGCAAGACTCACTTGTAACAACTGATGTCAACAAAACACAGACGCTGTAGTAGTGTACGTAGTAGTTATAATCTGAGGGTTTTACCCTGATGAAACTGTTTATACCACGGCCCTATTGCCCATGACAAAAAATAGAAGTTTTAAGTAATTAAGATGAGAGGTCTTTCAGGAGTGTGGCCCTAGATTATGAAAAATCAGGATTAATGCAGAATGTCTGAATACATTTAATGACATCGTGGTATAAGAAATAGCTTAAAGCTTAAGAAATTGCACAAGTAGTTTCTCTAAAATTCTTTAACCAAAGTTTCCTTCATTATTTTTTCTTTAATTAGAAGATAAGCACTTAATTTAAGACTTCAAACATCAACTGTTTTCGAACTTAAGGGCATAATCAAAGACTAACGTGGATTTTGTTTTTACTTGCCCGACCGGACTTGTATAGACTGACCTTCATTTGTTCAAAGGAAGTTTCACTCGACAACCATCTGTGTCGGGCCCTGATTTAGTTACCGTCACTACCTAATGCACATAAAATCAAAGTTATTTTTCAGTATACGGCAATTTCCCTGATAACCTGCAAACCAACTTACATCTAGTCTATCAACCCCTGGATGTAACGTAAGGACTGCTTCCCATCCGTGAAGAGTGTGGTCTGGACTCAGTGTAAAGTGACCATGGAAACCACCATTCCAAACTTGAGTGATGTAAACACCTTGGTTTTCTGAACGAGCGAATCTCACAGTGGCCAAAATGGCCAAACAGAAGAGTTCCTTCATTCTGACACTAAAAGAATCAAAAGCAGTAATTTACATATTTGATGTCAATACTTGTATAACTTAAATTTTATAACAATACAATCTTTTTTATGATTTTTCTAAAGGAAAACGTATTGAGGATACGTTCGTAACATTTTGAATATCCCATGAAATTGCAATAATACAGATATCACATGGCTGTTTATAACAGTTCTTATATTTCAAGACAAGCAATAGGATTACAGAATGACATTTAAGTTCTGCCGTTTTATCAAAATACTAAAATATATCTGTTGCGTGTTGGCTGTTTGTTCCTCTAGCTTTTGCATGCAAATCTTTCTGTTTCTGTCTCCAAATGTTTTGATTTTATCTGCACTGAAGATCCGCAAGTTAATGGTCATTTGCAAAAAAAATAGATAAACAGTAACTTCGGTATTTGTTATTTGTTATTTTAGAAAGTCATAATATGAGTTTATGTTTGTTGACGATCCCGCATCCATGTATCATTAGGTAAAAAAGCATGGATGTAGCGTTGCTCGACAATCAGCAATCAGCAATGAATTCCGCTCAAACCGGTGATAGGGCCGTCTTGAACTTGCTATGAGGTATGAGTAAAGCTCATTGTTGAAGGCCTCATGGTGACTTCAAGATGAAGAAAAACAATGAAAGCATTGTTCCATAGCTTATTATTACCATGTATTTGTGGAGACTTTGTCTCATTTGCATTTACTCCATATCCCTTCATTGTTATTAACATGTTTATGGAACAATAAAATATTAATTTAAAATGTAAGTGCATCAACAATCCAACAATTTATTGATAAGAACGGACTTACCCTTTTGACAACGTCTAGTACTTAACTGTAGCCAGGATTGTTATCTCCCATTATCAGAATGTTCCAAGTTGTTCAACCTTTGTCTTATAACGCTGTACTTGTCTAATGACTTATCGATAGACCAGTAAGAAATCATTTGCTCTATAAACCCCGTGAATTATTTTATATGTATCATACATGGAACATAAATTGTCGAAATACAAAAATGCAAAACTTAAAGTTACTGCAGTTTGGTTCTATTTTCGCGGTTGGAAAACTTCGCGATTCGTTTGTCCAAGAGATATGTATTTTTTTTTTTGCGCGATCATTAATTTTCGTAAGTGGTAAATTGTATGAAGAACAAATATAATTATATTGAGATAGAGGGTTGAATTTTCAACAGGGTCACAGTTCTTATTTACTTATGTCTACATATTGGTGTAGGAATAAGATTTTCGAACTTTGCTTGTATAATAGAAAAAAAGAAGGGAAACGGGGAATGTGTCAAAGAGACAACGACCCAAACGGGACAACTCAAAGCCACCATAAGATCTTCAATGAACGATGAGGAAACCCCACACCCAACGTCAGGTCGGAGTCAGCCCCTAAAGTTCAGCGAAATAAACATCATCCTAGACTCCTATAGACATAAAATAAATTAACTAGAAGACAGACAAGACACACAAAGGCTTAATAAATTTCCTGAGTTAGGACAGGCGAAAACCTACTGCGGCGGGGTTAAACTAGTTTTATTGGGCCCAAGCCTCCCCCTATAGCCAATCAAAGAACAATCGTAACAACAGTAAAATTCAGTTGGCAATAAGAATTGTTATCTAATAAGCTTACTACATACGGTAAATCAAGGACAACAGAGATAAATATGGCGGCATTTCCTGACATATTTAACAGTCAAAAATGACGTCAGATAGTGACAGTGTAAAATGCAAACGTACTTTCACTCAGTTCAAAATTGGACAAAACAATGACAGAAAATGAAAGCGTGAAAGATTGGTTTTGAATTAACAAAAATACATGTTTATTCTAATGCAGGTATTTTTAAGAAACGTTTTTCTCAAAAAGAAAAAAAAATACAGATAAACGACATTTTTAATATCCAATGACATCAATTACATGCAATAGATCAAATAATCATGCTGGTATACAGGGGCAAAATCAGTATCTGAACGGAAGAGAAGTTCACAACCTTTAAAACGTCCAATGAATTTATGAGATCCGTTATTTTTTCATATGTGTGCGATGTTATTAGTCTATGGAAAGCGCAGAAATTCCGCAAACGTTCTCATATGAAGCATGTATTGGACGTTTTGGTTTATTGTCCAAAAGTTTGCTCATCAGTTGTTTTTGTTTCGTCTCAAAATTATTCTTTCGTCACACTATGAAACTTTGGCTTATTAAGTATGAATTCAAGTTCATCAATAATAGTCATACTCTAGAAGTGTTTCAATTGTGCTTTATTTTTAACATTAACAATATCTCTTTTACAGTACAAACATACCAAATTTATTATTTTCAAACAATATCATAAGGCCCCAGACCTAAAGTTCTGACGGACTTCTCATCAAAGAAAAGAGACCAAACTATGAATTCAAGTTCATCAATAGTCTACAATAAGTATATACTCTAGAAGTGTTTCAACTGGTGTCTTCCACCTATTCCCACTTTTTAAGATTCACTATTCCTTCTATTCCCACATAGCAATTCCTTTGATGTTTAATTTGTTTTTATAGTAATTAATGGTTATTAAATGTCACCTGTAATTAACCTTTGTGTACCTGTATCTTGATTTATTTTCCATTTTTTCTTTAAGGAAATGCCAAAAAAAAAAGAAAGAAAGAAAGAAATATGAAAAACGTAAACAAAAGACAAGAAAATGAGAAAGTTAAATTACTTTTTTAGGCTACAGATCGAGAAAATATTTCGTCAATTAACGATAAACTTGTACAAAAATGAGAGGATAATCAGTATTCTTCTTATATTACTATATTGTATATGATTTTGAATAAAAAGAAAGTTTGAATGATAACTTTTAATTTTTATATGTTGTTTATATATATTTTACACGAATGTTCACTCACTTTTATTTTAGCATTTTTCCATTATCAAAGAGTTGTGGCTAATTTCCAGCTGAAAAGTTTTCCTTCAGCATACTAATTATGTGAATGCATTAAATTTTCTCCAAAACTAATATATCAGGTCATCTATTATATACACTATCATAACAAAATCAAAATATTCAGCCACTGAACTTGTCACTTTGATGCGGTTTGATGGATTTTGTTAAAATTAGGCATATACCTATCTAGCCAAATGATGCTAAATGCCAAGGTCAAGTATTTATACACTCGCATGGCAAAATGTAGAAAAAAGGAAATATACAGCCATGTTCAACTGCTAATATCTCCAAAAACATACAAGTGTAGTACACATTAATTTTATTCCACGGAAATAAGGGTTCCAGGGACAAGAT
>MJUU01037833.1:78284-113457 GCA_002080025.1 Modiolus philippinarum
CAAGTATTTATACACTCGCATGGCAAAATGTAGAAAAAAGGAAATATACAGCCATGTTCAACTGCTAATATCTCCAAAAACATACAAGTGTAGTACACATTAATTTTATTCCACGGAAATACGGGTTCCAGGGACAAGATTAAACGATTTTCTACAACATATTAGCATATTTTGAAAATGGCCTAGCTTAGGAATTGAACTCAATGGCCAAATTTCAATAAGTGACAAAATTATATTTACATGTAATTAAAACGGGCATATACAGACGGAAAAGACAAACAAATGAAATATTATTATAACCCAATTTTGGTGGAAAATACAAAACAGTCTATAAAATTAATAAAATTAACTAGACATCAGTGAGATGGTATCCATCTCTGTAGGCCCCGCTCCAAGTGTGACCTAGAGGTCAATGGCGGGGCCCTAATGATTTACTTATATGCTCAAAAATATGTCAACACCATAATATATAGTTTCAAAGGTAGATCCATGCTTCAAATGGAGTAACGGTCTTACTATGAATATATAAAATGCATTGATTTATTGTCTTATAACTATACTGATGTCTTCCAAATGGACATACTTAATAGACAGTAACTATATATGTGTTTTCATATATATTTGTTTACTTGAGACTATTTTTTGAAATGTCTATAAATGTTACTTTTTCTTTGCACAAAAATCCATTGAAAATTAAAAATCTACATGCACAAATAATTCATTTTCATCTTCCCATCCAACATTAAATTAAAGGTTAATTAAAGATTGTTTGTACAGTGTAATTCTTTGTTTGGTAAGTTTTCCACCTATTCCAACATGAATTTTTACTTTTTTCTTACCTGAAATTTAAAAAGTGGGAATAGGTGGAATGAACCTTTCAACTGTGCTTTATTTTTAACATTAACAATATCTCTTTTACAGTACAAACATACCAAATTTATTATTTTCAAACAATATCATAAGGCCCCAAACCTAAAGTTCTGAAGGACTTCACATCAAAGAAAAGAGACCAAACAACACTTTGTTTGGTAACTAAAAATATATGCAACTAGATTTCTCTGGACAGAATAGTGGCAGATGTCAACATTATTTTTTTTCAGAGTTTTTGAATAAAAAATATTTAAAAAAATAAATGAATAATCTTTTAGAAGTGATTACTGTTATAATTGTTTTGGTTTAGATAGATTTAAGTTTTTTCATGACCATGTGCAAAGACAACAAATTTGAAAAGTCAACCTTCAGCTAGGAGCCCCTCATCTGTACCAACATAAGTACAGGAATAATTTAAGCCGATTTTTGTGGATATTTGATTCGAACATACAGTTTTCCTAGCAAGTATGTTTGTGCAATAATCCTTTTTTTTTTAATTGAAAAATATACATTTCCTCAGGACAGACATCAGGAAGTCATCAATACACAACTAGGGTATTGGCGTATTTACACGTATAATATATGTCTGTATGTGATTGGAAATATTTGATTGAATGCAATGTTAAAGTTTATATTTCTATTTTCAGTTTTGTACATGCATTCTTTCGTTCGTTCAGAAATATCAACAGATGAAACTGAATCTGAAGAACAGAAACTTGTGAAGGATATGGGATTACTGGAAAATAACATCCTAAAATATGTAAGAAGTGAACGAGATAGATTGAAAAACTTGAAAAAAGTCCGTGCATTGATGGAGAAGTCTCTGAGTGAAATAAAGGAATTTTCAATCATAGAAGGAAATCCTATAGCTATGTATAAATTTGCTAAAAATTTTGCCTTAGTTGACTGGGATAAAATACTGGCTGAACAGACCATACAATCATCATCACATATGTATATATCTCAGATTGAAGATGTGTTGAATAGTTTTGCAAACGTATCCAGAAAAAAATGAAATTGTGTAAATTTTCTATGAAAAAGGGGTTTTTAAGCTGAATTAACCATAATACTCAAACTGTGCTAAGGAACAAAAGTTGCGATCTTTTGATGTTATCAAAATACCAAAAAGAGGGTATTGTTCAAGACAAAGCTTGATTCAGATTCAATGAATTTAATGGAATACAGGAAAATTAATGATGTCAATACTATAAACAGCGTTTTGAGATTTGATTTGTAGTGTGGAACGCCTATTAACTATATCTAATCTCACGGTACTTTTTGTCATTACGATACTTAAACGAGTAGATTCTTTGATTTTTGCAAAATGTAGTAATTTTTTATTTGATGTAAAAGATTAAAGATGGACATCTTTTTCAGACATTGTTTAGTTTATAAAATAAATGCCGACATGAAGAACAACACTAAAAACTTGTTCCTTTGCTTGCTGATACCATGTATATTTGTAGAGACTTTGTCTCATGTTGACTTACTCCATATCCTTTCCTTCATCATGTTCAGCCAAAGTAGGCTTCTTGACAATGATTCTATAAAATAAATTTCATTGAATCAGCAGGTTGGATCGTGAAATAATTTTGCATTTTTTGTAAGTATAACGGGAAATCAGCATTTATCCTGTTGGCGACATTACAATATATTTGGTCACAATAGAAAAAAACTTAACTTTTACATGGTACAAAAAGAATTTGAGGAAAAATGAAAGATATGTAAAAATGTAGAAACGGGTTGTCATTAACTCATGAAATTCAGTCTATGCAAAATAAAAGAAAACAGTTGCTCGGCGTTAATATGTTACAGTGAATTTGTAAAATCGGGGAATTTGTAAAATCACCGAAAATTCAGGGATTTTGTAAAATCCCTAAATTGGTCAGTGGGTTTGTAAAATCCCTTATTAGAACCAGGGATTTTACAAAATCACTGAAAAAATCAATCATTATTTTACTGATTCCCTGGTCATATTTAGGGAATTTGTAAAATAAATTTTAGACATTTTACAGCAAACAGAATGTTTAAGATTCTAGCAGATTAAGTTAGATCTACCAAGTATCCAAAATTTAGATTAAAAAAAATGATTATTTGTAATTGATATTCATGACCAAATTATGCGATGCAATATGGCTCTGGAATCAATGTTACGAAACGAGGAGCTGTTTTCTTTATCAAGCATAAAATGGAGGGAAAGTAAAAGTATAGAAGCAAATAGCGAGCTATCAACAAGTATAGGAGAAAACATGCAATTACTATTATCTTGTACGAAAATGTTCACAGGGTCATCTTACACACTTACACAATTAAGTGGAATTTCAGTGAAATTTAAAAAGACGGTGTCCTGTACCCAGATACAGTCTAGAATATAATGTAACTCAATTGAAATCTCATTAATGAAGATGAATCCATGAAATTATCTGTTTGATTTGGGCCCTCATTTGTTGTTTTGATCATTATTTACCAGAAAGTTAGATTTTGACGTCATTATCAAAGGAATAGTCATCCTAAATTTTAGATTGTTTTAAATTCCCTTTTTAAACATTGCCTTAAGAAAAATCAGTCTGAGTTTAACAGTGCAAAGTTCAATGGTTTCACAATATTTTTTTTAAAGAATTTTATATCAATTACAGTATTTAGGGTAGAAAACTTGGCGTGCGAATAACTTTGTGCAAAATCTGGTAATACAGTAAAACCTGCTTGAGAGACCAGTTGTATTAAGAGACCAACCTGTTTTAAGAAACCACTTAAAATTTACGCTTCATATCAAAATTATTCTGAAATTGACCTCTATTAAGAGACCACCTGTCTTAAGACCACTTTTTCCTACTCGCTTGAGTGGTCTCTTTAAATTTTTTTTTTTCAATTTGTATTCCTATTATAATTACATCTGTTAGTAAATTTATTTAAATTCATCTACATCTTCCCCGAAAATTTAAACATGCTATTTCATCAGTGATTTTGTAAAATCCCTAACAAGAATTTCAGTTATTTTACAAAATCACTAAAATGATAGGTGGTTTTACAAAAGCACTAGTTATTTCAGGGATTTTACAAATTCACTGTAACAAGTACATGACTAAAATTGTTGTATTTGAATTCTAGTTCCTTTTGGCAATACACCAAATATACGACAAAAACATTGTAACTATCAAATCAAATCATGATGATGATCGTAAAAATTGTCTAGTTATAATTGCAATAGTAGTTGAACACAGCCTCGGTGTATAGGTTTTAAGACAGCAATTTGACCTTGCCAAAGAAAAACAAACACGACAATAGCAAATGAGTTTTGAAATGCAGATACTAAATGCTAGAGCTGTGGGAATACTACTGCCCGAAAACGGGAAACTCACAATTGGATTATTTATTTTAGGCGTCCAGAGTATAATTCAAGATATGATGTCGTATCTTATTGTCTCTTGAATTTCTTGTTCATTCGGGCATGTAAGATGAAGGTAATCCTTAAACTTTGGATTGTTCGGTGAAAGAACATCTATACACCTGAAACTGAAATTAATGTACTTGGCTAGCTTATTGTCTTTTTCTGAACTAGCCTTTGTATGAATCTGGCTTCAGAGAAACGAAAAAATTTATCGGCCTAAAGTAGCACACAATTGGTCTCCACCAGAATCAATATTATGTGCTTTAAATTCCTCAAAACTTGACTATATCTTGTCAGTTCTAGCATTGCAACGACATCCTCCTCTTTATTCTTTTTTTATTTTTTATTATTATTTTTTTAAATCAGTCTTCTGCTTAACCAAGTAAGCCCTATATTCACCTCGCACTATAGTTGTGATACAGAATGACTGATTATTCAATCATTCAAGTACGAACTTTTAATGATTGATATCAAGTTTGAGACCAGTTTAGAGTGTGTAAACATTGTTGTAATAGTTAAGTTCAGTTGAAGATAGCTATTTTGAAAAATCTCGATAGTTTTTACGAATCCTTATATTTGATTTACCCTACTGGCTGAGTACACTACATCACAATATATTTTAGGCCATCTTTTCACTGCAGTTAATAATGGAGCTTAGAAAGGGGTTTTGCTGTGCAGTTGACAGTTCCAACAATGTGTTAAATAAAAAGGATACCACGAAACGCCTGCAATGACTAAAAAATACAGTTACATACCACAATCTGCTATAAGGATCTGAACAAGAAAAAATTAATAAACGACAAAAGACAAACGATGTTGTCTCCTTGACATTTACCCCTTTTCCTTTCTTTTTCATATTAAACAGCGAATAGGAACTCGGGACAGCCAGACTTGTTATCGCAAGAGCAAAAGCCAACGGAAGGGTTAAAGCGGTTAATGGGTACCTAAAAACTCCGTTCCCTTATAAGAATATGAATAAAACCCAATACAGTGTCATATAGTAATTTTAGGGCAAATTACTATATGACAACAGGAAGATTTCTAACCCCATGACCACAATCTGGGGACAAAACGTAATTTTGAAAAATGGATCAAGGAGTGCTCACCTCTAAACTGCCGGAAACCTCATGGAACCAAGTCTGCTGTATAGCACGGAAGAAAAATCAAATTCAAAACTTCCCAACAGGTTTGGTTAAGAATCATCATGTATTTCAATAGACGTCGGCAATATCATTGAGAGTCCAGTATGCATGTAAACCCCCAGGTCATTGGATCTTAAAGCCAATTAAATGGATACATTCAAAATATCCTGTCGATATCCTCTATTTCGCAAAGGAAGCAAATTACGTTCCAGTTATTCTCGACTTTTTATCAGTTTCTGGCATTTTTTAAACATTTCCGTAAAAACAAGGATGAGAAATGATCTTATTAATAAGCTGTTTGCGAAGACCACCATATTTTGATATCAAATGTTCATTTTTTTCAATAAACTTCTCAAATCTGTAACCTCTTTGTAAAAGTTTGGATGTGATAGTAATGTTACCTTTATTAAAGTTGCCAAGAGTAGATCAGTTGAGAAACCCCTTAGGATGTAGCCAGAGGAAGGTTGCCAACAAGAAAAGGGAAATTAGTAATACTAAAATAAAGGTCATATCTTTTTCATAATTTTTAGTTTTCAGTTTGCCGGGGCCTTTTATGATATTTAGATTCAGAAAAGGGCAGTATTTGAAATCATTGTTGGTTTTATTAAGTTTCACTTCAATTAGCCAAGTCTAATACTTTCATACATACCAATTGTGACGAACAAACGCTCATCAAATAGCATTACAGGGATACAGATATGCACAAAGTTCCACCTAAAGATGATACCTTGCCTGCAATGTACTGGATTCCTAAGCTTCACAAAAACTCCTACAAGCATCGTTTTATTTCGGCATCGAGCAACTGTTCCACTACTAACTTGTCCATCCATTTAACAAGTGAACTTACTTGTATGAAGCAGTTAATTATACAATATTGCAAAAAAACTTATCAAACCCTGGTGTCATTTAATTTTGAAGTGTGAAAAATTCCATTGAAGTTTAAGATAAATAACAATCAAAGCGAAAACCAGTTTCATCTACCGACAAATAACGCTTCAGCATAATTGATCCATATTGGGACAACTGACAACTGATTAAAATTGTCTTTTAAATTTTCTGGTCTGTTGTAACAAAAAGCAAGGATATTGCTCCTGAACATGTGATGCACTTAATCTTTTGCTGGGCAACATTTTTGTTCGTATTGGCAACATTGTTTATCAGCAGATCATTGTGCTCTCCTCGTTGCAAATCTTTTTCTGTCCTGTTACAAACGAGACTTCATGAAAAAACTACTAAATTGAACCCTATAAAACAGTGATAAACTTGTATTTTTTCCAATGATAACAGCAGGTATATTGACGATATCGCGATTGAATATCCCCAGTTTTAGACTATGTCGACACCATTTACCGAAAGGAAGTGAAACTTAATAAAGCTAACGATTCCAAATATTGTCCTTTCCTGGATCCCATATTTCTCAGCTATTACGATTTGCACGCGTTTATTCTATTCTTGACGACTTTAATAAACATAACCTTACTATCACATCCAAACTGTTGCAGAGTTCATAAATTATTAACTGCATTCAAACAGTTTTATCATTCGATATCAAAATATAATGTAACTCACGAACAGCATATTACTAAGGATATTTCACACCCTCGATGTTGTTAAAAATGCCAGAAGCTGTTTAAAAATCCAGAAAAACTGGGACATAACTTGCATTCTTTATGTAACGGGGATATCAACAGGATATAATGCATTATCCGTTAAATTGGCTTTGGGGTCCAGTGACCCGAGAGTTTTACATCCATACTAGCTCTCACTCTACTGAAATTTATTATCATTCTTTATCAAAACCTTCTGGACGTATTGATTTTGATTTTTCTTCCGTATTGCAACAGGGTTTTATCAGTACACTAGGCCCCTTGAGCAAGTCGGCAGTTAAGCGGCGAGTACTACTTGACCTATCATTCGAAATTAAGTTTTGTCCCTTTTCATTTTCAAGATTGTGGTCATCGAGTTAGTAGTCTACCTGTATTGGGTTTTATTCGTATGCTTATTATACTACAGGGAAATGAAAAAGAGAAAGGAGAGGTTTTGGTACATACCAATAAACCGGTTTAACATTACCGCTGGTTTTTGCTAGTGCCGGTGCCAAGTCCGGCTGTCCCGAGATACTATCGTTGTTTATGTTTGTCTTTTATTTGTTTTTTTTTCTTGTGCAGTTTCTTGATACATTTTAACATGTGACTGTGTTTTTCAGACAATGTAGGTATTTCCCGTTATTTTTTTTTTATTTCATTGCGGGTAAACGAGGCCAATATTAACTAAAAACTGGGGCTGTCAATAGTTATGATATCAATAGACCTATTGTTTTCGTTGAAAATAGAAATAAGTTGATCACTTTTTTATGGTTCCATTCTGTAGTTTTTATCATTAAGTCTCAAGCGTACAAGAAAAGAAAAAAGATATTCAATGCGAGATACATAATTTGCAACCATGAGACTTCCAATGACCTGTTGATGAACAATGTTGCCAAAACGAACGAGAATGTACTCCAGCAAAAGATTTAGCGCCTTAATCGCATCATCCCATGTCCAAGAACAACGATTCCTGCTGGTAACATTAGAAAAGTAGCCTTGCTTTTTTTTGCAACAAATAAACTGAATGCTAGAAAATTTTCCTCTGTTTCTAAGGGTATTTAGCATTATGTACTGGGGGATACAAAGCAGGTCGCTGTTTTACCTAACTTGTCTCTGCTGGTGGACTGATAGTCTCCGAGGGTATTTACTAACAAAGGAGCCAGTACTTCGGTGCTGGTCCGAAAAGCGATTCTATTAGAAAACTTATCGCTAACATACGAACATTTGTTGAAAACTAATGGGTATCTCCTTCTTGCAAAACTCTGTTCCTAGCTGATTTTTGCATTTTATTAAAAATCCTATTTTACACATATTGCGGTTTATGGATTTCTAAATGTTTTGACTTGATCTGTACTGAAGAGACATAATTTGTTGATTTGAAGAAACATATTCACTGCAACTTCGGTCTTCATTCTACTTATTTGCGATGAACGAAAGGAAGAAAACTATGTTTTTCAATTGTTCAGGAAGTCCTGGCGAGTTTTTTTAAGTTGGTCGGTTGCTTAATGAATTGCTAATACCCATTTTCTTCACTAAAGCAGTCATGAAGTGCCTTAGGCACGGACCATTTGATTTTCAGTGGGGGGGGGGGCTGGTATTTTTACCCGAACCGGGAATTTTTTTTTTCGCCCGCTTCAGGGGTCAGATTATTTTTTTTCATATACACTATGCTAGGGAATTTTGTTGAGCCAGGTTATTTTTTTTCTAATGGACAGGATCCGGGCCAGATTATCTTTTTCAAACAAGGTGCTGGTCAGAGAATTTTTTTGGGCAAAAATCGGGGCCAGAATTTTTTTTATAAAAATACCAGCCCCCCCCCCCGAAAATCAAATAGTCCGTGCCTTATGATTATGTTATATGGTGCAATAACATAATTGTCATAGAGAAAAGTCACTGTCTGTACCGCAGACATATCTTCGTTTTCTTTTTTTTTCCGTTTTATTGTACCGACGATTCGGTTCTACACTGTTTTACTTACTCGACGTTATATGAACATACCACTAGTTTATCACTTAACTGAGATAAGGAACGGCCCACAGCCAAGTCACAAATTGTATCGAGTACGTGGATTGCAGATAAGACAATATATAACAGAGCCCAGTGCAGTTCATTGTACCAGTTCTAGGCACAGAGGTATCGCATTCTGCTGAGAGGTAGGTTTATTTAACGATCTGCAACGCTTTTTTACTATTTACTAAATACCTAAGTACATTGCGACTTTACATAGTAAACTTTAAAGTAAACTTAATTCATACAATTATTTAGGATTTTTCAAAAACATGATGCTGGACATAGCTGTTCATAAAAATAAGCTTGTAATGGTTGGATATAAATAAAACAATGAAATGTTCCAGCTTTTCAAAAAACTCCGGTATCTTGTTATTCTAGAAATTTTGTTAAACTTATCATATTATGAGTAAGTGAGAACCGAACCGCCAATACAAAACGAACAATCCTAGGACAAGGGCAACATCAGAAACAAAAAACTATGACAAAACAAGTGTAAATTGAAATTCACCGACAACATGATATTATAATACAGCAGAAGTATCAGTCGAATCGTGACGTCATAATGGTAGATTAAGGAACAAATGAGTCTTACATAATTATTTGACAATTTCGACTAATAACTAACAACTCAGTTCTAACTATTGTCGAAATAAAATTTTTTAACACCAACGTTAGTTCTAAGTCGCAAATGCTAGAGGGATTGTTCCTTTATTTTATTTTATTTTTTATTTCATTTTATTTCATTCTTTGTTTTGTTTTTGTCTCCTCTTGTTTTGTTTTTTGTTTAATCCTTTGCCTCTTCTGATAACACCTTTATCATATACACTTTGAATGATTTTTTTGTAGAATGAGAGGCCTATTGTGTTTACTTGTTCTGTGTATTGTATCCACTGCTTACTCCGAAGAACAAGGAGTTTATATTACTCAACACTGGAATGGTGGTTACCATGGTCATTTTACTCTAAAACCGAGTCAGGCGCTCCATGGTTGGAAGGCCCATTTGAAGTTCAGTAAACCAGTGGACAAAATAGAGGTACCATGAATAAAGTCTTCCATATGAGTGACGAAGAGATTAGGGGATTGCATGGTCACTGGAAGCAGACTTTTAAACTTCCTTTTTAGCTTTCAAGACGAAATCTCAAACAGCTAAGCTAAAAAGGAAGATAAAATGCTTCTGTTCAAGTTTAAATACTTAAAAAATACTTTTTTGACGACACATTAGGAAAACTTTCCTTAATATTAGGAAAGCGCCTTGTAACCCAATAGTACGTTTTAAATCGAATCTGCAGGCCAAGAAGAAATATGCTGATCCAGATGTAGACAGGAATAAAAGCCCTGTCCTTGATAAACTGGAGTTTTCTATGTATCGTGTGCGTTTTTGTCACATGTAAATTCACGCCATATCCTTTCATTATTTTCTATAAGTAACATGAAAAAAACCTCTCAGATCAAAATATTTTGACCATTGCAATGGAGGTTAGAAAATACTGATCTTCTTCACTGAAAAGCATAAAAAGTAAAATTTATTACTCCTTGTTGTGTCCATTATACAGGGTGAAGTAAATAAACACAAAAATATTTATATCGAATTATTTTTTTGCTCAGGTGTGGACAGCTGACATAGTGTCTTCAAACGCCGACAAAACAGAATGGGTACTTTCTGGGAAAAGTTGGACCAATGATGTTAATGCTGGTGCAGAGCTAAAAGTTGAATTCAATGGACGTGCATCAGGAGATTCACCTCCCACGGCTACAGTTTATATAGAAGGGGTTGATCAGCCCCAGGGAGGTGGTGGTGGAGGTGGGGGAACACAACCGGTTACAGATGCTCCTAGTGGAGGCGGAGGTGGAAATCCAGTAACTGCGCCCGTTCAACATGGTGGTCAAGGTATGTATTAAAAAGCCCAACCCAGTATCAATTGCAGGGCTCTACATTAAGGCTCGTCCGACTTTTCAATACCAGACCAAATTGCAATCGGACAAGTAAAATTTAAAACTACAGCCATGTTCTTGCCCTAAGGACAAGTAAAAATTTAAATAAAATGAAATTCTGCACTGTTTGGACAAGTAAAAATTCAAAAAGTAAATCTCCAGTTCGCTTACCAGGTGGACAAATCTAAATAAAAGTATTGTAGAGGCCTGAATTGGTTATATCTTTAAAATACAAACACTTAGGAAAAGCAAAGTAATGTTTACTGTTTCATGCCCTTCCTCAGAGTAAATTTCTTGTTAAAAAATCAAGAAACAGAATGCATTAATATGCTTGAGGGAAAGTTTTATTTTAGCGATTTTTTTTTCATTCACATATAAAACAAAAATCTTTTATCTTTCTCTCTATTATCAGTAACACCGGAGTTAATGTTTTGGGTCCTGCAAATGGCCATTTTGACAATTCATTTAATTCTTTTTTATTTGGACTGGAAAGATTTAGACACTATTTTACCTAGAAAAGGGATTGATTCAAACCGAAAACTCCAGCAGCATTTTCTCAGATAACATATATTTTACTGTCTGTGTTTTGACACGGTTTATTTGTCCACTGCAGGTAGGTAGTTAACTCAATACTCGCTAAGGTCAGACCTATCTATCATCTAACTCAGCCACATCAATGATCTGCTCGAGAACTTGATTACTCTTTATTTAGGGGCCGACTGCGACCTGCCGTTGGGTGTGGGGTTTCCTCTCCGTTCATTGAAGATCTTATATTGGCTTTGAGTTGTTATTAGTCCCCTTTGAGTCGTTGTCTCTTTGACACATTTCCCGTTTCCCTTCCTTTTTCTAAGTGCATTAGTGAGACTTGTTTAGAGGGGGTCCCAATATCCTGTATTAAAATAAGTCTGGACTAAATTGAAGATATTTCAATAAGTATTGAAAAATATTCTATATACCATGGTCATAATATCCCATATTACTGTCAGTTTTGTTTCAAATATGAAAAAGAAAGGAAATGGGGTAAATGTCAAGGAGACAACATCCCATATCCAGGTTAAAACGACCCAAAACAAAGCATCCAGGGGTCACCGTACGGTCTTCAACACAGTGAGGAACCTCACACTATATAGCAAGCCCTAAATGGCCCCAAAAAGGTAAAAAAATGAATAAATCAATGGGAACAAACCACATCCAATAACCCAAATATCAAGAAAGTAAAATTTTATAAGAAGACATGGACAAGCCAGTCACCAACATATTCCTGACTTGGGACAGGCGCAAAAATTGCGGTGGGATTAAACTCGTTTTCTTGGATCCAAACCCTCCCCTATGTGTGGTGAATGGCTAAAAAATAAATACACAAAAAGACTCACAGTAAAAATCAAACTAGAAAAAAGTCCAACTTATCAAGAAGAGTACCCTTACAATGAATATCATATATCCAATTGCTTAAAGCAGTAAATTTTCTATATTCCAATATATCCGAAACAAGCGTCATATGTAATGAGCCCGATTCCCTCTCCCGTCAGATAGTTTCTTGTTAAGTATTTAAAGCCCATTATAGTATAATGTTAGGCACCCTGATTTGGTTTAAGTAGGTAGATTTTTTATATTTGATCGAATCCAGACAAACAACTTTAAAATGAAGCATTCATAGAGCAAAAGTAATGTTAAGCTGACTTCAGAATTATATGTCCTGCTCATGTGATACATCTTACTTTGAATGTTTGTTAAAAATTAAGACATCGCCTCTGCCTTTTTGCAAAAAAAAACATCTTGCCAAATTACATACCAATTTATAGTATTTGGAATAGAAGTGGTCCGACAAATTCTTCTTATGCTTTCTGATGGACACAGATGACATAAAACAGTAATATCGCTTATTATCTTATAGGAGGATCAAAAATGAAGCATGATTACGGTAAAGCTATGGCTCTTTCTATCTTATTTTATGACGCTCAAAGATCTGGTTACCTCCCGGCTAACAATCCGATTAAATGGAGAGGAAATTCTGCAACAAGCGACGCTGGAGATGGCCATGATCTGTCGGGAGGATGGTATGACGGTATGTAATACACGCAAGCGCATTCCTTTTCAGGACTTATACAGAAAGGAGTCACAATCAGTAGAGTAAAACTTGTCTTTATGAGTTATAAAAGAATATGGAAATATTGTATTCGAAATTCCGTTGAAATTTGTTTTTAGTGGCTGTTTGGTCATCTCGGCAACTTATTACTTCTTTGCAGCACTATTATAAAACTAAGACATCTTTTCAAAAGAAAGAAAATCAAAACTTGATACGATATATATAGAAACAGTCATGTTAATAGGTCTGGATATGACAGAGGCAAAATAGAAAAAAACTGCATAATCATGTCTAAGGAGGTAAATATAAACCTTTTTTGATATCAGCTTACAACAAAAATACGAGTTAATTAGCTATCGACTCAAAATACACTAAGTTTCTTTTATTTATTTATTTTTTTTCTCGTTTGATGTAGCAAAAGGTTTTTGTCAGTGTGCAATTTAATGGTTCTAACACTTATCTTGAATAAAGACGATGCGATGCTATGTCTGATCAACTTTATCTTTTGCAAATGAAAGGGGTTCAATCTTTTAATATAAAAATACCAAAGTTGCAGACAAAACAGTAAATTTCGTTATGCTGTACACGTGTTTCAAGGAGTAACCTCTCATCAGCAGCATTAAAATCAAATTTATGGAAAGCCATAATCCAAAAGTAGTCAAAAGAAGTACTCATTACCAAATAACATCGAAATAGGAGGCCAAATCCAGTACCAAGGACATCTACCGAGTGCTATACAAGGAATGAAGCCTTAGTATTTTTAATATGCAACGTTTCATTTCAGCTGGAGATCATGTCAAGTTTAATTTGCCGATGTCCTGGTCAGCCCATGTACTTGGATGGGGATTGGAGAAATTCAAAGATGCTTATCAGCAAGCTGGAAAACTAGATATGATGTACGACATGTTAAGAACTCCATTAGACTACTTCCTTAAATGTTGGATTCCAGGTTCACAAACATATTACGTACAGGTATTTATCCGTAGTACTTTAGGGGGTCTTACTTATGACACGATCTTTCCAGTTGGTCTTAAAGTTGGTCCGTGATGTTCACCTGTGTGTGTCTCTCTATTTTTCCTTTCTGTCTCGTATTTTGTTTCTTGGAGTTGCCGAGGCATGTTGCCATTTTCTTTGGATTGTTCATTTTAAGACTGACGGTAGGGTTCTCACTTACTTTTATGCGAGTTACATTTTAAAAGGACGTAAAAATATCTTTTTTTAATATACATGCATATTGTGATCTTTTTGTAATAGATCCTTGAATCTTAACCTTTTTCTATTTTTGTGTCGAATTCAATTACGCAAGTCTTTCCATAGGTTGGTGACGGCCATGCAGATCACGGTTACTGGGGAAGACCTGAAGATATGCATATGTATCGACCAGCTTTCAAAATAACAGCAGGAAATCCCGGAAGTGACGTAGCAGGAACAACAGTAGCTGCATTAGCAGTTGGATCCATTGTATTTAAATCAAAGGGTATTGAATATTCTCCCTAAATTTTCATATAGCTGCTAGGGGTTTTTACTCGCATGGTAATTAAAACCAGAGCTACGAACTTTTTTCTCCAACAATTGTTTTATTTGAAATATAATTATATTTAATGCATGAATTTGGTGCTGACTAAAAATTTTCCATATTTCAAAGAAGTGATAAGTGTTAAAAAATAATGGCAGGATTATTTAAATAATTTTCATATTACAGATGCCGGATACAGTGGGAAATTGCTAGCAGCCGCTAAATCTTTGTACACATTTGCTAAAGCACATCCTGGTATCTACTCAAATAGTGTTCCACAGGCTAAAGACTTCTATGGGTAAATAAACAGCACTGCACCTGATCGAGTAGTCTATGTATCAGCGGATTGATTCTTCATCTCATTAAGCAATTTTGTTACCTTTTTGCCATTTTATTGTATTACTAAATTAAGCAATTAATTGCCTTATTACACTGTCTTTGTCGTATTTTAAATTTTCAAGTATTTTTATTGATTCTTTTTTAACTTTTTAAACCCTGCGTTTCCATTGTTATATTTTTATTTGTAACCATACAAATTGTTTTGTGATTGCACTGCAACTTAAAAACAATTGGTGCCAAACAATGTAGAAAATTCCGGAACGTGAATTAATAAAGAAAAAAAAAGAAAATTTGGTATTCAGTAAAGAGTCAAAATCATTTTAAAATCAAGGTAGCTATATCTGTAGCTACTAGGTGA
Organism: Modiolus philippinarum; assembly: GCA_002080025.1. NCBI lineage: Eukaryota > Metazoa > Mollusca > Bivalvia > Mytilida > Modiolidae > Modiolus > Modiolus philippinarum. Next base: position 93,512 of record MJUU01037833.1, read on the forward strand.
CAGGAATTGTGGAGATATCAAACAAGAAGTAAAAGGGTTCCCTGTTTGAAGTCAATAAAGCATCACATTAACATGAGATATTGAAGTAATGTAAACGGACTCGAGTCGGCTACAAATAATTGTCTGAAACCTTTAGAAATTGAATCAATATAGATGAAAGGATATAGAGTAAATTCATATCAGACTTAGTCTCAACAAATGCATGCTAAAAGCGGGCAATGTAACAACGTTTTTATTGTTGTTCTTCAACTTGAAGTCTTCACAACAATGAACCTTGCTCATAGTAAGTTCAAGACGGCCACGGCCAAGACGGGCGGAATTTATTGTTAAATGTCGAACAGTACTAATTTATCTTTCTGTATACTCATGTATACTCATGGATCCAGGTCGTCAACAAACATTAAATCAACTAGCAAAGGGTTCTTAGCCGACAGAAGTATTAAAGAAGACAATCACAACATATAAATATCAACAGGGCACTCATTAAGTAAATTGCAAGAAAACTTGGCATAATGAGATACTTTAATGCGATCTGAACAAAAATTGGAAAATTACAAAAATGCCTAATTTGAAAGTATGATAGAGTATCAATATGACAAATTCTCAGACATAAATTTTTACTTAGATTTGAATAAATACATGTAGACAGGAATAAAAGCCTTGTCCTTGATAAACTGGAGTTTTCTATGTATCGTGTGCGTTTTTGTCACATGTACATTCACCCCATATCCTTTCATTTTTCCTATGTAGTAGTAAATAAGAAAATACAAAACTACTTTGAAATTCGATTCTGCATATGGCAATTTCGACAAGTTATGTCTCTTCAATGCAGTTCAACTGAAAATGCACCATTAGCCATTTGGTATTATTTTGACTCTGATTGAAACTCCAATAAATGCTGCCACCTAGTATGAACTGATATCGCTAAATAAGGAGAACTGTACAGAAAATTATCCTTTTCTACGGACAAATACAAAGAGTAACAACAAAGATATTGAATGAAAATACTCCAAATACATGTATTAAAATTTGATTTGGGCTGAATATATATAAATAAAAACAATACTAAATCACACAGAACAGTTTTGTAGCCGCCATTAAAATTTAGTTTTTATATTTTGTTTTAAGATCTTCAGGTTGGAAAGACAACATGTGTGAAGCTGCTGTCGAATTATATAAAGCGACAAAAGATAGTCAGTATTTAAATGATGCTAAAGGTTGGTTCAGTGGTGGTACTGCTTGGGCATACTCATGGGATGACCAAAATGTTGGATGTCAAGTAATTTTTATTTATTCTTATGTTTTTGTTATGTAAATGAAATAATTGCAGATTTGTTTTCTTTTAAACTTATGAATCAAACGTTTACAGATAACACTAAAATAGTCGTCTCATTTAATAGTTTTCACTTTTGGTGCTGTGAAAAACGTAAACAGAACACAGAGAAAGGGGCAACACTACTTATAAAGTTAATGAGGTTCGCAATGTTACCATTGGGAGTTTTTGCTTTAAGAATAAAAAATTCATTTGACCTACAGATAGAGCTATTAAAGCATTCTATATTAAATGTAAAACAGGGGGTAGTTCTTTAAGACCTAAATTTAATTATGTCTAAATTGATTATTGATTTGATTTGATAACATTCACAAAATTTTAATCTTGCCATATATTTATGTCTTAGATTGTGCTACTTAAACATCGCGACACTTGTTCTGAAATGGCGTTTAACGTCATGTAACAATAGATGTGAGAAAGTTTTCTTAGTTTATCAACTAGCTATTGTATTTTACCCAGCTTTTGTTATGGGAAGTTACACAAGAAGCAAAGTACAAGGCACCTGTAGAAGCTTTTGTCAAATCTTACATGCCTGGTGGAGGTGTACCCTACACTCCATGTGGTCTGGTCTACAGAGATAAGTGGGGGTCAAACAGATATGCTGGTAAGTCATCCATGGTTTTTATTGGGTCCGTGTTGTTCATCTGTGTGTGTGTGTGTGTGTGTGTTTTTTTTTCCTTTCTGTGACGTACTCGTGTTATGTCTTTGTTCATTTGTTTTTCCGATGTTGCCTTGTCCTCGGATTGATCGTTTTGGCTGACGGTTCGGGTCTCACTTACTTTATATTACTACTAGAACTTTTAATATTTAACCATTTAGACATTAGTGGTATTATAACCGACGATTTGAAAGGATAGATTCTCTATTAATTATATGCAGAAAATATATTAACAGTAACTTCGGTATTTTATTAATGAAAAAAAATAATTAAGTATACATTTCATTTAATTGTCTAAAAAAAGGAATGGGGTTCTAAAGTCTGATCGGTTGCCTTGTCTCTGGACTTTAATTTATGTAATCTTGTGCTTTGTTGCTTCGGTATTCTACTGCCGCTGTTTTGATGTCAAGAAAACACATGTCCTGAAAACAGAATATTATCTAAGGACTTCGAACTTAAAATTAGCTCCATATGATAATGTTTTCTGTATTATATGATTTTCTGGATGCGCTCAACAGTATGGTCTGTAAAGTAATATTTTCTCTGAAAGTAGCCAAATGATTGCTTTGTAAAGTAATATTTTATTCAGTAAACGATTATTACCTAACTAGAAAACACGAGGGGACTTTATAAACATAAGTGGATGATATAAATCGGATAATGGTTTTTATGAAATAAAAACGATACGCTAGGCTATGGAATAGCCTTGGATAGAAAATTGCGTGTTTGATTGAAAAGGGTGTGGTGGCTCATGATGTACTTGGCTTCGAAACATAAACCTTTTACAGCACACACAAATAAACACCGGTAGCTCTTTATTCTTCCGCAAAAAACGCAATTCTATCTCTTTCCACCTTCCGTTCTCCCCAAACTACAATCACGCTTTGTTTAACACAATTGAAAAGTCTTTTAAAGTATTTGTATATTATTGATTATTGCACAATACCTCATCTTTATTTTTACCTTCTGGTTTTAAATTTATACATTACTGTTCTTTTTATCATATCTATATTTATAAATCTGGCTAAGCGATATTGCAATACCAATCCCATCATCCTCTACAAACCTGTTCCCAGTACCACCTATAGTAAATGTTTATAATACTTTTCAACTTCCACGAGGAAACAGAAAAAAATAAACCCCGCCCCGTTTTATCAGGACGAAACTGGACGTCATTTTGATTTTCGAGAATCTGAAATTCCTATTGGTCAATAGTCTTCTGTGTATGCGTTCTCCTCACTACGCAAGCGTACTCCTTACTTTCCCCCAAGAACTGTCTATATAGCTAGGCTATTCCGTAGCCTAGCTAATAATGATTTTAGATTATCGCCGGATGTGCCCACAGGTTTGTTCTTTGTACAGTAAATGATTCACTACTGTATGACTGTGCCCGAAAGTAAGTGCACTGAATGATTCTCGCTACCTAAAGTTTGCTCTATAAAACAGTGGTTTCTGAATTAAATTATTCTCTCTAGATATGCTCCTAACTTTACCCTATAAAGTAGTGTTTTTGCATTAGATGATTCTCTCTGGATGTGCACGAAGGTTTGCCCTATAAAATAATGTTTTCTGCATTAGCTGACTCTCTTTGGATGTGCCCGAAGGTTTTCCCAATAAAATAATGTTTTCTGCATTAAATGATTCTCTCTGGATATGCCCGAAGGTTTGCCTTATAAAGTTAAGTTTTTGCATTAAGTGATTCTCTATGGATGTGCTCGAAAGTTTATCATATTAAGCATTTTTTTTGTATTTAACGAGTAATATTTAACTTGTGTGTTGAAAATAAGCTCATCTGTGGCAAAAATAAGCATAATTTACCTGCACTTATTATATGAATCAGCGCACATCAGTTAGCATCTAGGCTTTCAAATTTGCACAACAAATATCATTGCGCGATGTATTTTATAACTCTCCGACAAAACAATCACACCGAAAGTTATTGTGAAAAATTCTTTTGAAGCGAAAAGTGATATATGTGAGTACATTTGAATCGTAAAATGTGATATCAAGAGACAACTGATAAGAATGAAATTGACCACAACTTTTCCTACCCACTTATTGGACTTATTGGACACGTCAATAATTTCATTCATGATTTTGCTCAGATTTAATTCATAATTTTGCTTGACCTACTTGCGTCGGATAACATGTTTTATTTATATAGTATATTTAATGATTCTTCTTCCTGGATATGATGAAAAGTTTGATTTGTAAAGTTATGTTTTTGAATTAAATGATTCTCTTTTGATGTGCCTAATACTTTTCCAGGTGACGTAATGTTTTCTGCATTAAATGGTTCTCTCTAGATGTGCCCAAAACCTTTGCTTTGTAAAGTATTGTTTTTTTTTGTTTTTGTTTTTTTTTTTTTTTCATAAAAAAAATCCACTTGATGTGCCCAAATCCTTGCTCTATAGCGTAATGTTTTCTGCATTGCATAATTCTTGCTGGTTGTGACTGAAAGTTTGCTTTCAACGTGATGATTTCTGCATGAAATGATTCACGCTTGATGTGCCCTAAATTTTCCCTATGCATTTTTGCATTAAATGATTATCTCTTGGTGTCCCGGAGAGTTTTCTCTTTAAAGGAGTTCGAGATTCAGATTTTCAGTAGCATTTTATATCATTGGGTTTTATCCATTTAAACAATGTTAAATATTTTTGCACATGGCTCGTGTTTTTTGGTCATATGTCAATTTAAAATGCAAAAATACTCCATTGACAAATGTTACCAACATTCAATTATGTTTTCGTATATTTTAAGGAATATAAGCAGCTAGGGGAAAATGAAGGAAATATCTAAACAAAACAGTTTCTCTCCAACATTTTAATGTATTATATCAAAAAAAAATTTTACTTTGATTTTAAAATTTTTTTGCTAAAGTTGATCTAATAGCAAAGCTTTTCAAAATAAAAGGTCATAATTTTCATTCTAATAACAAATTTTCTGATGCTCCTATTCCCTTAATATGGTGTTGATTCTTGTTGATTGTGCCAAAGTGTGCACTATCAAATGATTTTCTTGGAATGTGCTCGAACGTTTAGAAATTGAATGACACCTACATACACTACAAAATGAAAATTGTTGAGACTTACATTTAGACCTGCCATTATGAGTGTGGTTTTGTAAGGCTTAAAATTGCCGAAACTGGTCGTGTCCTCACAATATCTGCTATAGTGAAGTAATTTTGATTTTTTTCAAGTTCACTAGAAATGTTTGGGAGCTTCAATTTCATTGTTAGAATAGTTTTAGATACACAGATTTTGTAGAACAGGTCCTAACTGTGAACACCTCTTCACGTTTTTCGTAGGAAATGGTGCATTCGTGGCTGTAATGGCTGCTGAAGATGGCATAGGAGGTGATGCTTACAAGAAATGGGCAATGTCACAAATAAATTATTTACTGGGTGACAACAACAGACACATGAGTTACGAAATCGGATTTGGAAATAACTTCCCTCACCAACCTCATCACAGAGGAGCGTAAGTGTCCATTTCTTGCCACCAGTACAAAAGAGTGTTCCTACAAACGTTCCTCGTCAAACTTATCACAGTGAAGTACATGTACATTTTGTTTCTCGAGTCTAATCACAGAGCACAAGCTTAGAAAAGTGGAAAAGTATAATGTGCCAAGTTTACTTGTTAGTCCTTCACATTAGGAATATTTGTTTTTAAAAGTGTATTTTCGAATCATTCTATGGTACCTCATCCTCTAACAAGGCAATTAGTTGAGTAAATCTAATTGTAAGACATGTTGTCAAAAGATATGACGAATTAAGTAGATCTAAGTAGGAAAAGGATCTCATACAATGGCAGTAGAAAACAGAGAGGAATGCTTTATACGGAGCTGAAATTGAAGCTCAATTTATAATTAATGTTGATTGTATCAATAAGCTTTTTGTTAAAGTCTTTCTTTTTAACAGATCTTGTAAACCAGGATGGTGCGCACCAAATGGACAGAATAGTCCTAATCAATTAGACGGAGCCCTTGTTGGTGGTCCAGGTCAGAATGATGATTATAGGGATGACAGGGGTGATTATGTCAAAAATGAAGTGGCCTGTGACTACAATGCTGGATTCCAAAGTGCTTGTGCAGGTATATATATTGTATACATTATTATGTTCCATAGTATAAGGAAAAGTCATAGTTTCTTGTTTAGTCGGAGTTTTGGACAGGTACATTCAAGATTTATACTTGGTGAGACCATTTTTAGCCCATTAACTTAATAAGACAACACAAAAAAATCTTTGTTTGTCTATTATCATCTCATTTAGAATTCTTTTTCGGGATAAAAATATCATTACCACGGCATTACACCTTCAGGTTGATATTAATCCTTGCAAAAGTCGTAAAAACAATGCCAATAAAACGCTGCACCATTGATGAAAAATATCTTCTATTTGAACATGATATTAAATGGATTTTTCAAAAGAACAACCATCGACCGATAATATACCTCGAGTTGTGGTACGAAAGCAATATCGTTGTCTCGAGTTCAAACAGGAAAGAGAATAACACTTACTTCGTATAATCATAATAATTATGAGTTTTATTTGTGTTGTTTGATATGTACGGAAGCCTTGGAGGGCCATTTTGACTTTAACTCAAAAGTCAAAAGACAAAAGTCAATAGTCAAAAGGTTGAAAGTCAAAAGTTTGAAGTCGAAATGTCCCCAGACGGCTTGCGTAAAGAGTCGATAGACAAGCTCAAAACTCAAAAGTCAGAAGTAGTAAGTAAAAAGTTAAAGTCAAAGTGGCCCTCCAAGGCTTCCGTAGATATGGTCCGTTTATTTAAGTAGAATGCATAGTAAAAGTAGAAATTTTTGTGTATGGTTTTAATGATGATCAATATCTTTTTTTTACTTACAGGTCTTTTCCATTTCTCTGTTAACAATGCGCTACCGCCTTCACCACCATCCAAATGTTGATAAAAAAAATTAAATGTTTTAGATTTCAGTTGTACTGTTGTATGTATTTATAATACTTGTATGTGAACTTCTACAGTTAAATGGTCGTTTTAACCTGGATATGGGATGTTGTCTCCTTGACATTTACCCCATTTCCTTTCTTTTTCATATGACACTTTATTGCATCTTGTGCACAAATACAACCAGTTTAAAATTCATGAAAATGTTTGCTACTGAAAAAATTAAAACTATACTTTATATATGTCAGGAATATAACAATAAGCAATCGGATATTTAAGTGTTGTGATTTTCTTCTGTTTGTGGTATTGTCGGGCAACGGATGACAGCGATTGTAAGAACACTGTCAGTAAATCTTATGTTTGTTGACAACCATTATGATTAGCATGGATGTAGCGTTGCACGACACTTAGCAATGAATTCCGCTCAAACAGGCGTTAGGACCATCCTGAACTAAGTATGAGATATGAGCAAAGCTCATTGTTTAAGACCTCGTGGTAACTTCAAGAATCATCAATCTTGCACTTGTAGTTACTGAGAAACTTAGCTAACCACAAAAACTTAACATGTTCATTGGACCGCGAAATTTAGGTCACAGACGAAAGCCATATAGCAGACTCAATACCAACCTATACACCAAATATCATTGACCTTTCACTTATAGTTACTAAGGAAAAAAACCTAATCACAAAACTTGAATGTGCTCACTAGACCGTAATAAAATGAAAAAATATCGAACCGGCAGTATATTTTATTATGGCAAATAACTATCTCGACGATATTTAGTTATTTGCTTTCTTATGCAGGGCTGGACATCAATAATTCGAATTAACTAACTTTAGCCTCCTTTGTGTATTACATACGACCCAAGTTGCATTTGCAATTTACTACGTCGGCAGAAGAAAACCTAAGCAAAAAGGCAAGGAAAATTCTAAAATAAAAAATAACAAAAACATGGCAATTCGGATGTAAGACAAACGGAGACAGTATAACTAAGACATACAAAATACACTACAGTAAGAAACGAGCAGTGATCTAGATATAGCATCATGTGCTCGGGGAGAGCATGATGTTCACCAAATTTGGCACCACTAATGCCAATGAAAAGCCCGGTGTTGAGTCATGATTGCCAGTGTTTCGAAATAAAAATATTGTAACCATGATTACCATTATACGGTTGGGCATAAATATGGAATATTCGTATTTTTTGAAGTTTGGAAGTATTATACAGAAAAGTGTGTGACTGAAAGTATATTTGCTTTAAACATTATTTTTAACAAATTCTACGAATCTGTCCGACCACTACTTCAACCCGTTCTTAAACCCACTTTTTGGTAAAGATGGGATATTTTCAAATCAAATATTGTGTGTACAAATATTTCCCAAAAAAAATGCAATTTTCGATGCCTATCGTGTACAACAATGATTCAAGTAATAATTTCAAAGATTTTGTTAAGGATAATTTGAATTTTTGGAAACAAATAGCACTTAAATATCTCTGGCATTCATAACAAATAATAGTCCACATTTATGACCAAGAGTATATATAACTTCTGAAGTGACAGTTGAAGCCATGATTGAGAATAACCTTAGTGTACAAGATTTGAGACAATTATGTTTGACAACGTTTTTGTACATACTACAGGCACTTGAAAGCGAAAGAATTGTGAAAAATAGACCCCATATGCTGGAGATGTTGCAACATTATTGTATGACCTTGTTTTATACAAATTAAGGAAGAAATCAGCTAAAAATTGCGCAAAATCAATACCTACTGTACGAGTAAATATATTGTTAATGGAAAATATACCAGTTTTCAATTGCAATGTCTTTCTTTTTCATTTCCATCTATGTTGGAAAAGATAGTCCCTTCGTTTTTGGCTTCAATTTTAGATCATTGTGGGTATTCGTTCTCTATCAGTTTTTTTTACATATTTGATTTTATGGTCTTCCAAATGTTTAGATTTTATCTGCACTGAAGAGACATAAGTTGTCGAAATGCGCATATGCAGAAAATAAATTCACAGTAACATCGGTACTTAGTTATTTAAACAAACAAAAAATATATACGTGTATAATTTGTTATTGGTAATACATTTGTCACATTTAGAGGTGGTATTTATCAACAGCATGTTGGCATACAAATGGGCGCGAAGTGTGATCCTCTACTCACAGACTTGTTATTATAACCATACTTCTGCTTACAAAACAACGGCAGTAGAATACCGAAGGAACAAAGCACAAGATTACACAAATCAAAGTCCAGACAAAGTGTTTGTTTCACAAATGTCATTCAGACCAATAGTACCCACATCTCATAATTTTATTATGCCAAGTTTTCTTACAATTGACCCTATGAGTGCTCTGTGGTTGTTTATATGTTGTGATTGTATTCACCAAGTCTTTTTGTAAGGCAACAGATGAAAACAATTGGTAGAACGCAAATAAATTTTATGTTTTTTGATTGATCATACATCCATGGACAGAAATAAACATTGATGTAGCGTTGTTCAACAAAACGCAATGAATTCCGCTCAATCCAGTAGGGCTGTCTTGAAGTGATGTACTTAATATTTTTTTATCAGGAGCCTCAGGATAATCCCAGATCCATGTAAAGCAAAATCTACCAACATAGAGACAATAAGATTATATGTCGTTTCCTACATTACCCGTTTTGTTTATTTTATAACCATTGCGGTAATCCTTTACTGATGGAATGTTAGTCCCCTTGTATCACTGAGTTTCAATATCTCAAGTAAGTGAGAACCGAACCATCAAAATTAGAAATTCATTAAACAAAAGAATACTCTAAATTCTAAAGCTATGGCCTTAGCTGTGTTTGACACCTCAATTAAATTGTGTCCCATCTTTTTAGTCCCTTACCTGCTTCGTCAAAGGGGACTTTAGGTTTGCACTTCGTCAGTCCGTCCGTCAGTCCATCACACTCAGTTTTCTGTACTTCTTTCTCATACTCTATGAAATATTTATCTAATATTTGGTATGCAAGTCTACCATCATGAGTTACAGATCAAATTCGAATTAAGTTTCGGTTTATCCATTTTGGACAGAGTTATGGGCCTTTGACTCAGAAAATTTTGGTTAAATATAGGTTTTCCGGCTTTTTTTCTAAACTGTTCCGGATATGAAACTAATATTTGCTATGTGAATCTACCACTATGAGTTACAGATCAAGTTCGAGTGAGGTTCCGGTACATTGATTTTGGACGGAGTTATGGACCTTTAACTTAGAAAATTTTTGTAAAATATAGGTTTTCCCAGTCTTTTTTCCTAAACCGTTTCAGATATTAAGCTAATATTTGCTATGTGAGTGTACCACTATGAGTTACAGATCAAATACAAGTTTGGTTCTGGTCAATTGATTTTGGACAGAGTTATGGGCCTTTGGCTTAGGAAATTTTGGTAAAATGTAGGTTTTCTGGACTTTTTTTCTAAACCGTTTCAGATATTAAAATGATATTTGCATTGTTTATACACCACTATGGGTTACAGATCAAGTTTGAGTATGGGTTGGGTCAATTGATTTTTTTTTACTGAGTTATGGGCTTGGGCTCAGAAAACTTTTCTTCATTAACTATTTTTGCTTAATTTCAAAAGTATTTTTGTCTTAATTAGTTAAAGTTCATATATTCTCTTTCAATATCAGAGCCATGATCATATATTTTTTTGAGATTGAAAACATAACAAATTGTGCAGTATATGTTTCTCTTCTAGACTGACATAAGCTGATGATGCAGAGAACAATGTGACTGCATATTCTTGACAAAAACAAGAAAGACATTATGTTAGCACAAGCTTCATTTATTTTTTGTTTAAAGTAACATAGCTGCTTTCTGACACCACACTTTGCACACAGTTGTAAATAAAACAAATGAATCATCTAACATGGTGGTCAAGTCAAATTCTCCTGTCATGCATCAATCACACAAATGACAGTTCTTTGCACCCTGCCTTTCTTCACATAGCTTAATTTCAAAAGTATTTTTGTCTAAATTAGTTAAAGTTCATATATTCTCTTTCAATATCAGAGTTAATTTAGTATCTCTTTTTTAAAATTCAATATATATACTTAAAGATTTAACAATAGTACAAAAATTTTAAATTGTATGTTTGTCCTATCTAATGACTAAGAGAAAAGAGCAAAAATAAACCTCACTTTTTTTAAATGACATATATTTAGATGAAATTGTGATTAAGGTCTTTTTTATAATTTTTTTCAAAATATACATTGAATGGGAAAACTCAATATTACATCCTGCCAAAATTATATCCTGAAGTATGTTACATCTTCTTCTTACAAGGGAAAAAGAACAAGATATGTTTTTCCTAAAAAATTAAACAAGATCTGAGGTATTTTTTCCTGAAAAAAAAATATATGTAATTCTACTATACATACTAAACCTAATGAATACATTTCTTCATAAAAATAAGAAATACAGAAATCTTCCAATATTTTCCCCCTTATCAGTTTCGAACTTTACTTGTACCCACTATAAAATAATAACAAAATCCATTCAAAATAACAAACAAAAAAATGCTATAAGCATTGTTAACAAATAGTCACATACATAAAATTCACACCTTCCCTTCATCCAGCAGCTATGTTTTTATCTATAAAAACAAGTTCAATTATGTAAAAAACAAAGAAGACGATGATACAGTTATAAATAATCTGACTCTATGTTACATAAAGTTAACAATTCATTCACTCCGTTAAAAAGCATACATACAAATAACAACAAGCATCCTCCTTCCTGCTTGACCTAAATTGTGCACCTAATTAGATTTATTCTAAAGTGTGTTCTCTACCGTAGAAATGTTGGTCATATTATGTTTCATAACAGTGGCCAATTACTTGAAAGGATGATATAGCTTATTCAAAAAATACTTTACTCAAACTATTATTTGCCTCCTATATTATTTAAGTTTTTTTAAACCTTTTGTCTAAGTATTTCAAACATACTTTGCTTTTATCGCAAATTCTTGTCAATTTTTCAAATCATTATTGACCAACTGTAAAACTTTTTAAATTATTAAAAAAATATTTTAAAGCTTAGTTATCAGGAAAAAAATTCCAGATTTCAAACTTTATTTAAATACTGTTAGACTGAAATATGTACAGCTTCAATTTCATCTACAATGTTAATGGCACTAGATAAAGGAATAGTTTGAAGTATAACATTGTAACTACATGTGGTTCTGGATTTCAAAACTTTTATGTCCAATATGCAAGATGGTAAAAAAAAGTACAGATTGAACTATCATAAATATCATGCCAATATTCAAAATGATTTTTGATCTTTTAATATTATCTAGCCTAAAAACATCAATATATAGCTACTGGGCACTTTTTTCATAATAATTAAATTTGATGTCATTGTAATATCTTCAATTTAAGGCCATAACCAAAAAAAAATCCTAGATTCTCATTCCCATCCGCCCCGATTTTTTACAATTGCCTCAAAAAATTTTATTTTAATCTTTTTTTGTAAATATCTGTATATTCTTTTCAAATGTCAGCAATTTTCACAAAATGTGATAAAAAATATAAAATAAATTACCCCGCCTGTCCCAAATTTTGAAAGAAAATGGATGAGGATTTAGGAATTATTTTCTGATGGCACAAGAGAATTTTTTTTGTTTTTTTTCAAAGATGCCTGGTTCTTATCTTGGACAATTTTTTTTTCATCACAACATCATGAACAATTAACCAACTCATCATTCATCAAAATAACTTGAAATATTTATATCTTCAGACATTTATACCACACTTTTGCTATTTGGGATTTTTTTTCAAAAATAAATATTTGGGGAATTTGAATAAAAATGTTACCTGCAAACTTTGAAAATAAATATGGCTTCAGACATGTCAGATTAATGTGGTTTTTTAAAGAAATTTTGAAAGGAAATAATTTAAGCAGAAAAAAAATATTGGTTGCTGATCTCATTTTTTGAGTGATTAAAAATTTTGTAGGAAACTGAACTGTTCTGAATTTTTCATAGCTTTAACAAAAACAAGGTTTTGGCATGAAATGATGTCAAAACGTAAACAGATCAATAGCTGTATGTAAAATTTTGTCAGATTGCTTATTAAGATGTATTAAACAAAATAAGGGTCTGTGGGCCAAAAATTATTATGCTTTTAAGATTAGTTAAACCACAGGAGTCCCAAAATCTTACCAAAACATAACAAGTAAATATCCTTCATTTAAATCATTATTAAGGATATTGCTGCTGTTGTAAGAATTAACTTTCTCTGAGTTATCACTTCACACAATATTTACTAGCGTTTTAATCATGAGGTGCTTTTTCAAAACAATTTGCATAACAATCTTCCACCATCCCCAATTCCCCCATATATTTATTTTTTTTTAAATTTCCCCAAGTAAGAGCAGTCACACAAACAACAACAGCCCTATGTTTTAGTATAAAATATATTTCTGATGAAATGACAGAGGTATTTAATGATGAATATATTACAATATTGGAGTTGTTTGTGATTTTAATAACATGAATCCTGTTAATACTCATTCCACTCTTCAACACATTTGCATGCGGCTATCTCATTTACATGACAGAAAAGCACATTTCATTGTATCAAAACAAAGCTTTAATTTCATCACATTGTCATTTACAAAAATGAATATTTATGTCTTTCAATGCCTGCAAGTCTCCAAAATTTGACTTTTTCTTAGAATTTTTGAATACATGAAAAATCAGTTAATACATGTAATAATGAATTTCATTGCAAGTTCTCTTCTCAGGTTTCATATGAAAAGAAATAAGCTTTACCTCATCTACAGAAAGTCATCTCCTGTTAAAAATTGTGTTTTTAACATGCCCACTATCATACCTACTAAAAAATTTCATCAAGAAGGCTGAGTTAGTCCAATTAAATTTCAAGGCCAACAACCTATCTCTTTAGAAAATGCACATATGAACCTCATCCCCAAGGCTAATCTGTAAACCTTTAAAGTCATACATGGGACTTGTACAAAACTATTGCAAATCTTAATACAACTATGATTAAAAAATAATTTGAAATTATAAAACTACAAATATTCCAATACAAATTCCTCTTTGAAACAGTGTTCAGTTTCGTCTCCTAACTCTTTTCACTTTTTCAGTTAATTTGTGGCCAAGGAAAACAAACCACAAATATAAGAAAAACATGGAATCACTTATTCAAAGCTTAACAATTTGTGTTCAACGTTTTTATAATCATACCTTTTACTAACCATGAAGAAAGCATTGTATAAAATTAAAACCTATTCAGGCAAATGTATCAAAAGACAAAACCTCATCCACTTCAGGGACCTTAAACTTATATTTTACGCAGAATTAATGCAGAAATAAAATTGCCATTGAAAATTTCACTGAATAAACTAGATATTTGATGGTCACAAACTATTTATTTGCCTTGATCAAATCACAAATTTGTTTCAAACATATTACTGCTATAAAACATTTAAACATAAATTGCATAAAATTGGATAGTTGGTGGTGATCTACATAACCTTGGACATAACCGTGGACATAACCTTGTATCATTTATTCTAAAATACATTATACCAATATTTTGTCATCAAAAACACAGTCTGTATAGAAACTATCAGCACTTTGTAATAACCCACATTCAATCTGCCTCCTAATATACTATGTTGATAATGCTAACTTGATAAAATATAATGAATGTTTATACACAATTTAGTTACACATTGAATCTACTTGTTTTCTTTTACTTACACTCATAACATTAAAATGACATATACCTTTCTAAATAAAACTATTTATTTATACAACTGATCTGTTCAAATCTTATTTCAACCTCACTGTACAATATATACTATATGTTTGTATGACTGGTGTGTGTAGCTTGAGGATATTTCTCAGTAAGAAGATCTCCAATGAAAATATATTATTATATATTTGAAGGGTCTTTAAAGCAATGACTTAATATGAATTAACAGTCTTTCCTGAAAAGGACGGATACTAAACTGATCAAGACTCAAAGTTTGAGAAATTCTTTACCAAAGAGAATATAGGAGTGTTATTAAGCAAATTTACAAATTTAAAATCAATTCATTTTCATCTTGTTTTATATTTTAGTATTTTATTTCATTCCAATTTAACTTGTTTTTGAATCATTTAAATAGTGGATTACTACATAAAATGCAGAGTAATGCTGAAAGATTATTTAACAAATTTATTGACATTTCATATATATGATCACTTTGTTTCCTTAAGTATTTTATGAATGAGACACCAAGATTTATCAACCCATCATGAGAATAATCATGCTATCCAGTAGTATTTCTTTATTCAATGTATAAAAGTAGTTAAACCCTGAATTTCTACTACACATTGATGACATATTCACTTTTACCAAGTTTTTTTTTATTTTATTTCTGAAAATCCTTTTAATCTATACATTTTTTTCATGCTTTTTAAATATGAAAAGGCTAATGCCAGTCATTACTTTTCATTTCTTAAGAGAGATGTAAACATTTAAAACCTAGCTTTAACACACAGTTCTTCATTTCAATGCTTCAATTAAATTGCAATTATGAGTTGAAATAAAATTTATTTACAAATCATTTCATATCTATAATTTTATAAATTAATATTTTACAAACACATCTTCATAAATTAACAAATAAAATGTCAGCTTCTACCTCAGTTGTTATAACAACAGACTTCAACACATATGCATATACCAACAATTTTGCAAATAGTTTAGAAAATTTAATTTAATTTCTAATGTCTTTCAAACATGAACCTTTTGTATGTTGAAAACATGTGTAATTACAATACATAATACATTTTCAAACATTTAAAACTGAATAAATACTCTTTCCACAGGTTGTGGATCAATTTGTGATGTTAACCTATATTTTCCTGTTACGTATCAAACCTTTGTGTCAATTAATATTTTGAAACTAAATGTCCTTTTGTTTTTCACCATATCTATCAATGTGAGAACAAAGATCTAGAGTAAACAGTACTTCTCACCGGCATACTTTGAAGTAACCCAATGTTTTTAGGCTCACATGGGTAGAACTGCTCATTGTTGGTTTACAAATGTGACTGTGTGTAAATCAGTAACAAACTTCAGTATAATTCCCAACCTGTGAAGTGATAGTGTATTTTACACTAAAATAAATAATGAGTCATCTTAACAATATTACCAAAATATAAAAATTTGAATGATGTGAAAAATGAATGCTTGATTGTTAATTTTTTTTCTGTACAATGTATAAACTATAGGGTGGTAAATTATGTCTGACAGTTTCACAATACACAATTATCACAAATCCATATTAATAGTTCATATTTTATACAATAAAATACACAAACACTCTATTCTAGATATATTCCTCAATAATTCTAAATTGCAAACACCACATCTATATAGGGTTTGTACAAATATTCAATAATACACATCTATAACACCAAAAATATATGTTGTATAATCATTTATAAATTTAGTTACAAAAGGATTGAGTGATTCATTGTGATTATATGACGATGAATGAAGTGTACTGGATGCACATTTTAACAACTTTAACTTTTTTTTCAGCAGTGCTTATACAAAAATTATTTCAGAATCTATTAAAGTTAGCCAAAGCAAAGTACATGTAATAAAATCAACAAAGTACCAAATTCTCTAAAAATTAGAGTCTTGCCAGAGCCTGAATCCCTCCACTATTTTTTAATCAATAGGAAAACTGCAGAATTTAACAAATACAATGCCAAAAATTAAGTTTAATAATAGATTTTTATCTAGCAACTTTAATGTTTGTTCAAATCATGTTTCAATTGTACAGTTTCTATAAGACTTATTTCCTGCAGGGTTCTGTGTTTAATATATGCCATTCACTTGTGGCAAAGTTTGAATACTAGCCATTTCTTAAATAAATTTTGGTAAGACTGCAGAAATTATTTCTGTGATAAAGATTCTGTCTCTGTATAGTAAGGCCAAAGTTGTATTTTTCTCTGTTTTGCGTCCGCGTGCTGGTAGGTTTTTTCGGTTTTGTGGCGAAAACAAACACAAAAGTTTTTTTTTTCGTTTTGTCAAAAAAATTGAAATTTTGATATAAAGGAGATAACACTATACAGTAAAACCTGATTTGAACGACCTCTCCTATGAACGACCACCTGGCTTTTCAGACCGCCAACAGTGGTCACGGATCATTTTGGTGTACAAATCACTCTGTCGTGAGCGACCACCTACCAAACGCGACCAACGACCGGTAAAAAGGTGCATAAAATGCAAATACAGCCTGTTATGAGCGACCACTTTTTAAAAAAATATCTTAAAGGTGTCCAAAAAGACGATACAAGTTGACAATCATCGTTCAACAACTCAACCGGAAGTGGTAAAAAATAACTTAAAAATGACCAATTTCGGGAAATGCTTCTTCAAATACAATGGGAGGATAGTTGATTCTGACACAAGTCTATTGTCTTTTAATGACCAGAAAGGTTGGTTTTGAAGTGCACACTGATGCATATAGGACTGACATCGCCGGTAATTTGCAAATTGTCAGTCTCATTGAAATTTTCTTTTCTTTACTTCATCCCAATAAAATAACATCCAGAGTGTTGTATGTGCTCTACTTTTGACCACTGTATGTCAGTTATAACTTTTATTATTTGAAAAATGCTGTGAGAGTCTCAAACTAAGTTTGTTTACAAAGCAAGCCATGTCAGGGGAAGTAACTAGTAATTTTTATGGTATGTCCATAGACCAAACATTTCAGAAAATATGAATGAGTGAACCATGAACCAAAAATCTCAGAAAATATGAATGAATGAATATCCTTGTTAGGTTAAAAAAAACTTATCATAAAATAATTGTGTGAGAACCTCAACACTCTTAATTAATTCCTTTATACAGAGAAAACAATTATATTCACTTTTAATTACTCAACTGTGACAATTATCCTTTAATTACCTGTATGGCTTGTCCTCTGTCAATTGAGTTTGACACATTTATTGATTATTGTTTACCTTTCATTATGCAATTTTAAATGAACAAATTAATTTTACCTACCTGTAATAAAAATATTTTGTTCTATATTATGTGCATTGTGACTTTTTTGAAATATGGTAAAGAAGATTATTTCATTTTTTTTTGTAATAGAATCCAAAAACTTCTTTAGAGAAATAATTCAGAGGAATGTTATTGTACAAATACAATGTAAAATATGTCCACATCTTTTAGAAAAATTGATGACTGAAAATAGCAGACCTCCTATGAAAGACCACCTGTCTTGAAAGACCACTTTTTCCTGGCCCAAGGGGCGGTCTCTCAAAACAGGTTTTACTGTACCGCAAATAGTTTCTTTCCCATACAAAATATTCCCCCGAAGAAAAGAAAACATGTTTGGCAGAAAACTTATAACTTATGAGCATATAATGTGCATAAATTATTGGAAGTATCACCGGAAATAGCGTATGTCTCCCTGTCAAAGGGTAAAAATATAGTACCAGACCCTTTCCCCCTTTTTTGCCCTTCAAATTACCGGCACTTATGTTTGCAAGTCTATAATATTATTTGTCCATGTAAAGCCTAAAGGAGAACTTGAACATAATGTATAGAGATATAATGACAATACCAGTTAAACTCTATTTAATAAATGTTTCTTGCCTTCCATCAAAGGTGGTAAAAAAATCGAAGTATCATTTGGTTTGAAGGCCATTGACGGTGTTAATTTTTTTATCTTTTGTTCCCTATGAGAATCAATGAAAAAGTGAATAGTCTACACATCAAAAAGGATTTTGATGTCTTAATGAATAGCAAAGGACCTCTAATGTATCCAAGAAATTTAGTGCTAATTCTGATGAATGAATGTAAGCCAAAAAAGTGTCATGTGAAATAGTGTCCTGGTAGGGTAAATTTGTATTGACAACCATCACTAGAGACTGAAAGCAATCACTCTTAGTGTTTTATTCCATCCAATAATGAGGCTGGACAGTATTTCATGGTGGACACTATATAATTTTACATGTATACATAAACTTGCAAAATTTTGTCAATAGTTGTCAGATTTAATTTTTATAACTGAGATTCCAAGGTACATGTAAGGGGTAATACAGTTTAACTCGTGTCGGTCCATCCGTCTGTGCGTCCTTACTCTTGAACACAGCATTTTTCTTCCTGTTCTGCTCCTAGCGATTAAATGTATAGTTTGAAAGTTAATGGTGCTTTAAACAATTCCGATTTACATGCTGGAGTAATGTACTTCACTTATCCACTTCCTGCTTACTAATAACTGTTTTTTTCATTGTGGTATAAATGGAAATTTTCAAAACATTTTCTTTTAATTGTGTGTATAAGGAATTGACATTTGGTCGTGAAGCTTTCAGTATGAGGAGTTGTACCCTGCCACTCTATATGTGATGTGTTCATAATAAGCTCATTATAGCAATATCATAGTGATTTGTTACACACAGAGAATACATGTTATCTTGTGAAATCTTGTTCCCACAAAATACAGCAGGCTATATGACACATGCCTCATTATCTCAATATTCATTTATTTTGTCTTGAGGAGTTTGTCAAAAAGACAACCTTACAAAAGAACTAAAGCATTAACCAAAGGCTACCCCTTAGGTTCTTGAAGCAGTCTTTGATATATTTGTTTTATATGCACATATTTGGTACCAAAAGCAAGTAGCATTTATTCATGCTATTATGTCTATGAAATTGGAGTCTGGGGCATTTTACCAAATTCGGCTTTTGAATAGCATTTATCTTGAGTATTTTGATATATTCAACCCTTTAAAACTGATTTACAATTTATATTCAGGTACACAGAGCCCATACTTTCTATGAGAAAATCTTAATATGTGCACAAAATATTGTGTTTTTTTTTCTGTGTGTGTTTTTTTTTCCTTGCTGGCTGGTAGGTTTTCAGAAAATGAGTTGACGCAAAACAAAGAAAATAACAAACACGGCCTAATGTCGGATGACAAACACAAAAGGATTGCAACATCTCACAAATGAGTTA